>LPNX010796797.1:1051022-1079136 GCA_001517045.1 Pseudotsuga menziesii | reverse complement strand
TAGCCCATTTCGACTTGGAGTTGCATCAAATGGATGTGAAAACGACTTTTCTAAATGGAGATCTAGAGGAGGAGGTTTACATGAAACAACCTAAAGGATTCATCTCTAATGATGGTGAGCAATTGGTTTGCAAGCTCAAGAAATCCTTACACGGTTTAAAACAAGCATCCCGCCAATGGTATTTGAAATTCCACAATGTAATTTCTTCTTTTGGTTTTGTAGAAAACATTATGGATCAATGTATATACCTGAAAGTTAGTGGGAGTAAAATTTGTTTTCTTGTTTTATATGTGGATGACATTTTGCTAGCAACCAATGATAAGGGTATGCTGCATGAAGTGAAACAATTCCTCTTTAAAAATTTCGATATGAAGGATATGGGTGAGGCATCTTATGTCATTGGCATTAAGATCCATAGAGACAGGTTTCGAGGCCTCTTAGGTCTGTCTCAGGAAACCTATATTAATAAAATTTTAGAGAGATTTCGAATGAAGGATTGTTCACCTAGTATAGCTCCCATTGTGAAGGGTGATAGGTTCAATTTGAACCAATGCCCGAAGAACGACCTTGAAAGGGAACAAATGAAGAACATTCCATATGCTTCTGCTGTCGGAAGCCTAATGTATGCTCAGGTCTGCACAAGACCTGACATTACATTTGTTGTGGGAATGTTGGGACAATATCAAAGTAATCCAGGTATAGACCACTGGAGAGCTGCAAAGAAATTAATGAGGTATCTTCAAGGAACTAAAGACTACATGCTTATGTATAGACAGACGGACAATTTGGAAGTAATTGGCTACTCAGATTATGACTTTGCTGGATGTGTTGATTCATGCAAATCAACATCAGGATATATTTTTATGATGGCCGATGGAGCTGTATCATGGAGGAGTGCCAAGCAGACCTTGATTGCCACTTCCACTATGGAAGCCGAGTTCGTCTCCTGTTTTGAGGCTACTTTACATAGTGTATGGCTTAAGAGTTTCATTTCTGGGCTTAGAATTATGGATTCTATCTCTAAGTCATTGAGAATGTATTGCGACAATTCAGCTGTTGCTTTTATGGCTAAAAACAACAAAAGTGGGAGTCGAAATAAACACATCGACATTAAGTATTTAGCCATCAGGGAACGTGTTAAAGCAAAGAAAGTGGTCATTGAGCACGTCAACACTGAGTTGATGATCGTTGATCCTTTGACTAAGGGCATGCCATCGTTTAAATTCAAGGATCATGTAATGAATATGGGACTTGGTTCCATTATGTAGTTTCTCATTGTATGGACAATGTTATTTTTAATGAAATTCTTAATTACTGTGTTGTTTTTTCTCATACATATGTGCACCTTAATTTAATTTGAGAAAATTCATCTATGAGGACCAAGAATAAACATAAGGTTTATCCATTAAGAAATTGTTGCCACATAAATTAAAATAGCAATAAATACATAGTAATACATGGAAGGTAATACTTGTCATAAGAGGACTTATCGACATGATTCTTGTATCTATTACTTAATACAGATTGTCAATAGGTTTTAAGATGAGACATTAAGTTTGGAAGTATGGACCAAGTGGGAGAATGTAAGCTCCCGCATGCGCATCCCTTAAGCTGACGACAGTTCATCATCCGCATCCATTCAGCGGCTCCTCAAAACTGCTGACGGTTCATTTGGTTTGGCAACCGTTTTCTTGTTGGGAGCTTTTGGAGTGGTCCATCACCTAGATTTGTGGAACATTTGACACATAGCCATCAGTAGCTTGATGGAAGCTTGGCTATTTAAAACCCCTGTTGGTCCCCAAGCTCACAATCTCAATCCCCTTCAGTTTTACACCATCAAGAAAGAGAAAGCAGAGCTTGGAAGTACCGTACAGGAAGCTAAAAGGAGTGGAATAGGGAAAACTTCTACAACAAGACAAGTAGCATCAATGGCTGGAGGTATGATCTATTCAGCATTTCTATTTTGATTTTGTTTCAGAGTTTTATTCCGCATTTTTCAGAATCGGGAGTTTTGGCTAACAAATTGGCCCAGCAAGAAGAGACTATAGAAACCATTATCATAAATTGGATTATGCAATGTCTCTAGTGTTAAAATCAATGTGCTGATTAAGTGAAGGAGCGGTGGTTAGCATGTTATTAGATCAAAACTCAATTCTGTGAAATGGAACATCGAAGAGCTATGTGAAGGGAGGACGATAAAGTTGAATCCTGTGGAAGGCATGGGCATGAGGGTTACGAACTTGCTGTGCATAGAGGATGCATATACATTTTCCTGTGAAGCTACTAAAGGAAGAGGGAATCGCAATGCCAAAGGACATTCATGCAATGAATTTTCTAAAGGAGAATGCCAGAGTGGATATTGTCTTCGTCTGTGTGCGTAGTTTGCGATATGCATGAAGATATGGTCAACGATCACTTCATTAGTAGCCCTGTGATAAATCTCTGGTATACGAATACCGGTGTTAGCACCTGTTGGAGCCGACGAATGGGAGAGAATCTGTATGTGGCTTGATTTGCATAATTATGACCATATGTGGGTAATATTTGACAAGTGTGGTTATAGATATTTATTTGAAGGCTTCAGTAGTAGTGTGGATTCCCTTAATGGTATGTAAAAGATTATTTTTGTCTTGGTCAACAATGAAATGACTAAATGTAATGGGTTTGACATGTTTAATGTACCTGAGTTGTTATAACGAGTGCATGTTTGATTGTACCCGACACCCCAGAAGAGTTCTTTTGGTCCAAGTTGTAAAGCTTAGCCATTGGCAAGCTGATTTCCCTAGTTTGTTGTAAGACATGTTCAAATTTTCAGGCATACATGTTGTGGTGCGTAATCACACTATGTTTTCTCTCTTATACATAGAGTGGATGTGGATCAAGCTCTAGCTTGATGTGAAGGGAAAGTTGAGATGAAACATTCTCACATTATGAAGGACCAGTTATGTTTGACATTGATGAACCATGTAGCTAAAAAAGATTCCTAGAGAACTGGCGGGTACAATAGCTGAGGACCATGTACTTCGATAGATGGTTTTCCTTTATATGGACGTCAACAGAAAGGTACCAAAGAAGTTCAAAGTGATGAAATCCTCATGGAGATCAAGACTACTTTGCAAATAAATTCAAGATAAACATTAAGTGAGGATGTTAGAGTTAATGTTTATCTTGTTAATAGATGAAAAATTCTATCTTAGTTTGGTGTATGGTTGAGATATTATCTCAAGCTCTATCAACTATATTTAACATATGTTAGTCATCTCTAGACTCTATATATTGGAGTCTCAATGTATTGTAAGATATAGTTTATTATAATAGATTTTTAGTTAGTATGTAATAATCTCTCCTCTCTCATTTCTAAGTGACGGAAAAACCAATTGTTCAAGATATGTTAGAGGAAACAAACAAATGTATTTAGATAATCTTCAAGGAGGATTTCTAGGACTATTCCATGTGATGATAGTTTGTCAAGATTGTTGTGCATTTCTATTGGCCCTAGGAAATGATAGACATAAAAGATGAAAATTATGGTTGCATGATAGAAGAGTTGCGATCAAGGTAGGAATTTCAAATGAGGGACACCCGTCAAAATTGCTGGTAACAATCAAAATCTAAAACGTTTTCTATATTCTAAGCTAGATTTTGACAGTTTCGGTAAAATCTTAACTGTACTTGACGAGTAAATTGACCTATGACAGGCATTTACCTGGTTGCGATGGGAGCAGCCATGACAGAAGAAAGTGAGACAAAATAAGAATAAAGCACTTTGGAAAGAGTTAGTTAATCTAAAAACTTGCTTTTATAAATAAATCATAATTGTATTTTTGGGCCAATAACGCTTATGGCGAGGATGAGTTGATCATCCTCCTTCTCCACCTTACATTGCTTCAACAGTAAGACAATGTGCTTGAACTTTGTGAAAAATCATTTAAGGTCTCAAAATTGGAAGGCTTGAGAGACATCAACTCATTTTCAAGCTGGTATACTCTCAAATCATCCTGCTTTCCATATATGGTTTCCAATTTGTCCCATATTTCCTTTGGAGTCTTCGATCCCGAAAGATGGAAAAGAAGATCCCGGGAAACAGAGAGGCACAAGAATCCAAATGCTTCATCTTTCTTGTTCAAGAATCTAGCTTTTTCTGTCATAGAAGCAGGCTCTTCTTCAGTGTCTATAGTGACCCTATAGAGTCCTCTGGCACGTAGCTGTATCTCCATGTCTCCTTTCCATGAGTGGAAATTGAACGGAGTCAAGAGTTCTACGGAAGAAGCCATCTGAAACTGCTGGAGTGAATGCTTTCACCTATTAAAAACCTATAAATCACAACAAAAGAGGCACCATAAGGTCGGACAGCTTGCACATTTTAGGGTTTCATCACACCCAGCATAGTTGATCAAGCAAGCTTGACCAACAATTTCCTTACTTGGGGTATTAAGTGGTAAGCCTTGGCTTCTAGTGCAATGCTAGAATTTTTGAGCTTTGCTCATTTTTTCATGCAAGATGTGTCAAAAACCTTGTTTTTGAGAGATATGAGCTTCATCCCACCATGAGCTCTGATACCATATTAATTTTTCACAGTGGTCTAGGAACTGAAAACACAGTCTCACAAAGAATTCATACAAATATGCATAAAATTGGCAAAATGGTGTTGCAATGGAAGTAACAACTCTGTATAATCAAATGAAAGAATCATGATACAATACCATGATCATTCCAGATGCATGAATGCCAAGACAATTCGAATTCCCAAGGAAGTCATTCGAATTGAATGAGTGAGTCTAGCTTAACTGAATGTAAGCCACAGTGAACACTCAAGTTAACCACTGATCAAAACCCTAATTGACTCAACTGAATCCTAACTAAATTCAAAGTGCAATAAATGACTGAGTCTAACTGAAAGTAGCTCAGACACATGTCACTGCAAACCAACCAGTAAGTGGTAGCTCATCAATAACTCCAATGAACCCCGATGAGGTTAACTGAAGTCTAATTGACCATCAGAAGTGGTTGGAGGTTCCCATGTTGACTCCAGTTCATTAAATATTAATTAAATAATCAATTTAATGAAAGGAGGTGCCTTGACTACTCTGTTTAACTGATTGTAACCATCAGTTATCAATTAAGTGCATTTACGACACTCATATCAACCCCGGAGTGCTCAAGTTAGCCTCCCAGAATGAAGGAGAAGGCTTAGTTGGCCTCCTTGACTGAAGGTAGGTGTGGGTGTGCTCATGCTGATGTCATGCAGTGCTCCTCTGATGTCAATTAAGTCAATAAAACTTAGGATAGTGGTTTAACTAGGCCAAACTGACCAAAATGAGTGTGTATGCTGGTAAATGTCTCCAACACAAACAAGACATCCTTTATCTTCATAAACTTTCCAGAGTCTACCTTATAGGAGGATTCACCACTACCTTTTATGGGATACTGGTAGTCATCCCCAAGTTTCACTTTGTGGGGTGACTCATGTTTGGATCATTTCACGAAAGATTCTTTAAATCTCGTCATATGCTTAGAATCTCCACTATTTATGAGCCAATCATTGCTTCCATATGTGACAGTTCCTATGAGGGAAGAAATCAAAACATACTCTTCATCACTTGAAGAATTTTCATTTTCTTGTTTAACTCTCTTTCTGGGAGGTTCATCATCCTCTGCAATGTGAGCATGATGTCTTCTTTTGCCCTTCTTCTTGTGAGAGTCACCCTTATTTCTGGGACAATCTCTTGCAAAGTGTCCTCTCTCATCACATGTAAAGCATCTGTATTTAGATAGATCTCTGCTAGATATTCTAGGGTTATCTTTCTGGTGAGAATGCTTATTTTTGGGATGATGATAGTCCCTTTTGATTTTTTTGGTGTGTACTGTGAGAGTTTGATCTTCATTTCCCATCTTTTCTTCTCTAGCTACTATTCGAGCTTATTCTTGTGAGCATTCCTCCCACATCCTACAGAAAGTGATTATCTTTCTTTTAGCACAAATCCCTTGAATGAAGGAGTCCCGTGACCTAGGGAGACCATTCAAGGCGGTAATCACAATTAATGCATTTTCCACTTCTTCTTCTACTGCTTCATTTTTTTCTTTGATTTGAGAGACCCTTGTAAAGTATGACTGTATGGTCTCTGCATTCTGGATCTTCACATTCCTCAACTGATTTCTCAAATTCATCTTCCGATTAATGTTCTTCCCTTCAAACAGCTTGGTCAAGGAATCAAATATCTCTTTAGGTGTCTTTAGGGAAGACACATGTGGTATAAGGTGATCCTTGATTGAATCAGCAATAATACTCTTAGCCATAACCAAATTCTTCTTGTGTGAGGCCTTAGCCCAATCTCCCTCTGGAACTGGAACCTCTCCACTTATGTAGGTGTCCAATTCATTTTCTTTAAGAACCAGTGAGATCCTATACTTCCATGCTCGAAAGTTTTCATTTCCTTTAAGCTTTTCATCAAGCTTGGTGTGATGAGACATCTTACCTGAGAACCTCAAATGGAAATACAAAAGATTTAGATCTTACCAATTTGAGATGTTGAAACTGGATCGGGAACTCATCTTCTGTAGTGCTCGTTTTCTGGTTTAGGGGAAATTAGGGTTTGACTTTCTCAGAGTTCTACCCAACCAAAAACCTCGATCTTGATCTCTAAACTTTGATTTTGAGGAGGAGAGCAATCCTATGCTGGGATCACTCAAAAATTCCACTTTTGTGAAAATCCCTAATTTCTCGTTGTAGTGGTAGGTTAAAAACTGAAAATGCTCAGATTCAGATTTTGCTTAGACAGAAAGATGTGCCCTTCAATGGAGAGTCAACCTAGCCTCCTTTTGTTGATGATCTATGGAGAGAGACCTAGAAAGTAAGAATCCCTAGCTTCTGTAGCTGCACAGTGTCTTCTTCTCAGGTTAGCTCTGATATCATGTTAGATTTTTATCATTTAAGCAATATGATATTAGGATATTATCTGAGAGAATAAAATTCACATCAATAATAATGAGAGACAAGAGACACAAAGAGCTTTCCTTGGGGAAACCATAAAGGAGAGAAACCCCGCAACTTCCTCAGAGATAGAATGAGCACCAATGGAAAAAATAAAACCCAAAGACAGAAAGATGATCTCCGACAACTATTCTCTCTCTCACTCATGCGAGCTCCTCTTCTCTCACTCATGTGCTATAGTTGAGTGAGTGTGTGTCTCAAATAGAGAGGCTCACTCTCTATTTATACTAGTTTTCCACTTGACAACTACTTACCAAGGACGACTTCACTAGGAGAGTCTAATAACCCTAGTACCCCTCAAATGTGGGGACTATTTCCTCGACCTACATCGGAGGGCTAACCTCTATGACTTTACATGAATTGATTACATTAATGATTCTCCCGATGGGAACATCGGGGTACAAAGAAATACAACATATAAAATATACAAGTGAATACATTTCGAAGTTACAAATACATCAACAAATGATAGTCACATGCTTTTGGCTTCATAAAGCGAAACCCAACAAAGGAAAAGGTACAAAAGAAATACCCCATGATAGGGCACACCTCCAATAAAGTATAAACAAGGGCTTCTTCTATGAAATGATACTCCTTTAGATGAAACGTCTCACCAATGAAACCTATAAGAGCTTTAAGAGAAATATCAAACAAGTTGTTGTCCTAAATTAGGGTACATTTTGAACATTTAGGGCAGAAAATCCAAGAGGTTACGATACCACTCTTCACAGGATTCTGTTACAGGATGCCATTACAAATAACCAACAACTACTATAGGAGAATCATTCTTGATGTTGAGAATGATTAAACTAGTGAAGTTTCACCACTATTTGTTGCTATTCTAGGGTACAAAGACGAGGTTTTAAGGCTGCTTTTGACTGTTGTTACCATAAAATGTCCTCAAAAATTGCCCATCTTAGGAGTTGGGGATTCTTCGTTGTTTTTTTGGTGGCCAAACCAGGCTAAACCTGCCCATAATTGTTGCTCATTGTCAACAGGTGGTTGTTTGATGTTGTTCCTCAAAATTTAACTATGTTATGTGGCCAAATCGAACACGATATATGCCTCTTTAACTATGTTATGTCCCCAGAACTCACCTTACATGTTCCTAGGAATTTGATCTAGGTTTTTTCATGAGCCCATGATTTCTAAAATGTACCCAGATATACTCTTTCCACCACTTCTATCCTCAAAATTGTTGGTGGTATAACTGTTGAAGATCCTTGTAGTTATTGGATTGTTAGTTTTAGATTTTGGGTTGCTTTAGTTTTCATATTTGCATGTATAATTCCAGATTTCATATATTTTTCAAATTTCAATTATACTAGGAAAATTATGGGTTAACTCATATTAGCGGTATCAGAGCCCCAAATCATAGTAGATTCATATCAAATTCTCAATTATAGTTCAGATTATATATCTGATTTGTAATGGTGGTATTAAAGCCACATTCTTGGCCTCATCATAGAAACCCTAGCAATGGCCTCATCATTGACAAATATCCGAGCTTATAAGAAACTTATGGTAAAGAATATCTTGGAGATCTCTTTTTTCTGAATATGTTCTGCTTTATGAAGAAGATCAGAAGATGTGGTTATTGAATTTAACGATCCTATAGAGGAGACTATTACTGCTAATGTATTGATACCTATCACTTCCAAGAACAACGAGGTTATACTTCGCAGTGATGATTCTCATATTTGTGATTCACTTGAAATCTAATTTAGATAATGAATCTTTTTGAGGTATAAAGTTGTAGTCTAGGTCTCTATCAAAGTCTAGGTATGAAATGAATAACAAAGGTTTAGAGGAAGATGAAGAATTGGTACCAACAGATAGGTTGTTAGTGGTCAAATATATATCATGTTGGAAAACAGGTATAAAGAAGACTCTAATCCCATGGGATATGGCTTACCACTGACAGGTTGTCCAATGGAGAAATACAAATATTGCAAACATACATCTGATGTATCTAACCCTTTTCCAAGTGCATTTGACATGTATGCAACCCTAATAATGGGAGGCCTCACCTTTGCGACTTAATTGTAGACTCTATGGTTCATTATGGCTTTAATACAAAAGAGCAATCTATTTAGTGAAATCCCATAGCTACGATTTCTTTGGGACAAAGAAACTTGAGAAGGGAATGTTGTGAAGTTTGGAAATAACCCACTTTGTTAGTGCTACGATTACTTAGAGTTAGAAGCATCTTTTTTCTATTCTCGCGATAGCACATGCTCACAATAATGATTATAATTAGACATGATCACATTAACGGTTGTTGTTAGGCATGTTCACATTTATGTCGCTCTCTCTCATTAGATCATTTAGTGTTTAGTAACTCCCACTCATAAATATCAATCATCAAGGATAGTAACTCCTCTTTTCTTGGATTCCTCTAATATCTAAATTGGCTACAAAAAAGGTTCTTAGGAATTCGAGCAAGGGATTTTGTGAAGTGTGTTATTTATATTTTCAGACATTCTGGAAAAGACTGTTTGGGCCAAGAGCATAACCCATGCTACCTTGGATTTGTCCTGAATTGGCATCCATACATTTTCAGGGAAGTTTCTATTCAACATACCTATTTTCTGGGTTATATGATGTTCGACACCAAACTATTTGTTGCTAAGATTTACTTATGTTCTTCATAGTCTATCCTCAATTTTGGTTGAAATCTCTGGTATTTCATTGTCGTTGTGATTCTTCATCTCTTTGTAGTACTCTTAAAATTGTTTAAGAATTCATATTTTCTTCAAATTTAAATTATGATAACATAATTATAGGTTGGCTCAAAACAACAACCACCTCTTTAACTCTGTTATGTGCCCAGAATTGACCTTACATGTGCCCAAGACTTTGATCTAGATTTTTTCATGAGCCTAGGATTGCCAAAATGTACCCAGATATACTCTTTCTACCACTTCTATCCTCAAAAAAATCCCATGTCAGCTTCTCTCACTCTGTCTCTTCCCATAGACCTAACAATAATTCAATCTACTCACCTTTCGACTTTTGGAGTATGCCAGGAATTAATGGTATTGCTTGTTTGATGGCTGGTATAAACCCATATTAAGGATTTATAACTCTGTTTACCCACACAGTTTCCCATAACAGCTCAGATTCAACCCAAAATTAGATTCAATGCCATTTCTTGTTGTTCTCATCCATGGAACTAGCCCAGAATGATCCCTAAACCCTAGTGAATACCCTCTGCAAATAGGGGGGTAACAATTGTTGTCTGGTTTGGAAGCTTTGAGCCCTTTCCTAGTTGAACATGACTAAGCTCTATGAGTAGATGTTGCAGGCCCTGTAGCATGAAAACAATCCAAATTTAATTGGTACTATATAGACTAGGCAGAAGTCAATGATAATGTACACAAATTAAAGGTTTGTCCAAAATGAAACATTGTAAACGCGAAGAGGATATATGGAACATAAAAAATGGCATAAGTACATTTTTTATTATCAAATAATGATTAGAAGGGTGTTTTCTTCTTTTCTAAATCATTATTCATGTGATGGTTTAAAAAATTGTTAGTTATTCCCTTTTACACAAATTAATAGAAATTTGTAGATTACTTATTAAAATGTCAATAAATTCCAAGGTTGAGATAATGTGTTGGAAATATTGTCTAAGACTACCTAGAAGTGTCTAAAATGCACCTGGATTTCAGAATTAGGGTGGTTACATGTTGTTTTATGGTTGAAACAATTCCCAGGATCATTGTTTAAGGATTTTAGGAGGCTAGGACATACCCAGAATGGCCCATGAGGCCAATTCAACCTCGAGGAATGACCCAGATTTGCACTTTTCACCTCTGTTTATATTGTTTGATGACTTTTGTCATTGTCATGGCTTCCAAAACTAAACCAGAATTGGTTTCTAGGGTTTGAAGTTGACCCAACGTTGCTAGAAATGAAGATCCGCCCCTTTTCCAATTCCAAAAGATCTCAGAGAATCAACCTGGCATTCCTTTGAAAACATAAGGTGAACACCCTATGCAAATAGGGGGGTAACAAGATGGAACTCTATGTTTAGGAGGCAAAATTTCCTATATTGTAACCCTAGGGATGCCTATTGTTTGGTACTGGGTTTGCAAATAGGATCCAAGGTGCATAAGAATCAATCTTAACCGCCAGTGAATATCTTTGAAACATTGTGTTCTGATGTGAATGGGAAAGATGTTGAATTTTAATTCAATTCTCAATCCTTGACAATAATTCTTTAATAATTTATGATCAATGGATCCCTATTTTCTTTAGATTCTCAACTGTCAAAATTTTCTGATGGGTTAATGGCCAGAAGATGGTGTTTACCTTTTGTAAGGAATCCTTTTCCCAAATGTAATTCTGGTATTTATGTTGGGGATATCGTATCTTCATGGTATAGAAATCTTTGGATTCCCCTCAGATCGTACTGTCTGGATGGTTCTTCATAGTTGGAACTTTCCCTTACATTGCTAACAGAAGGAGCTGGCATTCTTTGTATCACATTCGGAGGTAGCTTTAGTTCCCTGTTTGATTTCCAACTCAACCACCTGAGGTAGTCATCATCCCATACTGGAATATTTGACATGTGGGTTAGCTACTGGGCCTTAGCTTGCTTATTATGGAAGTTTATACTTTCTTGCACATATTTCCTGGCAGGAATTCTATCCTCCTCCCATAGTAGTATATTCTTTAGTCTTGACACAGTTTGCTTCTTTACAGATTATGGAAGCTTATACTCTCTTGCACTATTGGCTTGGAAAGAATTCTATCATCCCACGATAGGATACATTCTTGTCTGGACACATAGTTTGCTTCATTATCAGTCACATAGTTGTGAACTTGTATGGCATTCATTCATGTATTCATGTATTTTGTATTGTTTGTGGAGTAGCATAGGAAGCAAGGCTAGATTCAGTCAAAGGACCAACATCATTAGTTGCTGATACAAGTACATATTAAGCATAACTTGTAGCACCTATATCATATTAAGTGCCTATAAAATACCTATAAGAAAAGTCAGGGAAAATAGTAGATGTGGCATAAACTAGGGTTGTAAAACAAGTTGTTGCTCATTCATATCCATATCTAGTGGTGTATCCAGTACCATATCATGTAGAATTACCAATAGCGCCATGAGTAGTATGAACAACATATGTATCTATAAGATAGAAGTATATATAGTATAAGATCTAATAGTTATATCTTATCCACCAATAACAAAGGTATATATCAGTAATGTTACCCCCAATTTTGATGAGGGTAATCCTAGTGATTCCTTCACTATACCTTGTACTTTGAAAGCTTGGATGATAGGGGTACTTACTGCTATATCGATAAGGAATATTAGACCCAACACTTAGCATATTGTTTCTGACCTAACAGTTCCAAAACTAAGTAGGTTTTGTTATGATTGTATGAAGGATTTGACTTTCTATACTGGTGACAACATGCAAAAGCACTAGCAAGTTAACAACAATTCAACCAGTCAAACAATGAAGTTACAGGTAGAAATAACATGATACAATGGGTGACAATAATACTTTGGACATTATTTTGTGTATGCATATATCAACGTTCAATCATAGCATGACCATGCACCTTCTATAGTTGAATAGTGAAATCTAGGCCTGAAACAAATCTATAGCATGTGAGAATCCAATAAGAGAGAGGTTTCTATGATAAGATTATGGTGGCACCTTCTATTGTTTGTGTACTCATTTTTAATTTCATTTATCACCGTAGGGGGGCTCTTATACCATAAAACTCAAAACTAGCCAGACTTAAAGTTTAAATGATTTTTACTGTTGTTTATGCTTAGAGTTGGGTTTTGATGCTACTTCTGTTGTCAATCTCAACCTAGAATTTGCTATAGCCTTCTGGTCATTGCTTTTCAGTGGTTGCAATATGAATTTTGACCACTATTTGTGCTCAAAACTGCCTAAAAGGTGCCCAGATTGGAGTACTAGAGAATTTTTGATGGTGGAACTAAACTCAGAACCCAAGATGAAGAGTGTTTACCTCATGAATGATTCCCAAAATTGCTATAGGTCTCTTTTCAATGTTTTAATGCATAGAAAGTGCCTAGAATTAGGGATTGAAGACTGCTTGTTGTTGTTATCCATGCCCAGATATTAAAGTATACTTCTTGCTACCTTTTGGAGGCTACAACCATGCACATGAATGTTGAAATATTTCCAAAAATGTTGTTGTTCAAGGATTTTCCACTTCTGTCTCATAGACCTAACACCTTATATTATTGTTTCATGACTGTTTGAGGGCTGAAAAAGAGCCCTAGTGTGCCCCGAGTTTCACATGGTGGATTTTTACTGCTGATTCTAGTCAAATGTGCGCCCAGAGGCAAGAACCTCCATAAGACTACCTAGAAGTGTCTAAGATGCACCCAGATTTAAATATTACAGTGGTTACATGTTGTTTTATGGCTGAAACGATTCCTAGGATCATTGTTTAAGGCTATTAGGAGGCTGGGTCATACCCAAAAATTCCCATGAGGCCGATTCAACCAAGAGGAACCGCCCAGATTTGCACTTTTCACTTCCGTTTATACTATTTTATGATTTTGTCATTGTCATGGCTTCCAAAACTAAACCAAAATTGCTTTCTAGGGTTTGAAGTTGACCCAATGTTGCTAGAAGTGAAGATATGCCCCTTTTCCATTTCCACAAGATCTAAGAATCAATTATCAACATGGAATTCCTTTGAAAACATAAGGTGAACACCCTATGCAAATAGGGGGTAATGGGATGAAACCCTATGTTTAGGAGGAAACATTTATCAAGTAGAGCAAGAAAATGGAGGGGAAGGTGGCATGAGGATTTGATAACAAATTCCCTTGTATGATTGAAAAGGTTTGGTTGTTCCAAAACAATGGCAATATCAAACCTGAGCACAAATTTCACAAGAAAAAGGGAAGAAAACACAAAACCCATCTCCAAGTGCTAAGTCAATGTGATGCAGGGGCATAGACTGTTTGAGTAAAGTCATTTATGACTTTGCTAGGTCAAGGGAACTTAAGGAGACCTAGGGTCTCACATGTTTCTAATTTGATTTATTTTGTTCAGAGGTTGAATAAAGAGGATAAGGATACTAGATCCTTTTCCCAATGTAATCGATAGGGTCAGTTGAGCATTTCCAGAATTGTAGCATCTAGTTAGTGATTTGTCAAGTGAGTCACCAGTTAGTTGAGTTAATCATGGATTTTGTTCCTTCTTTATAGGATCAAACAAGCTAAATTCGAGTTGTATTTAGTTTAGTTGATGACCATAAGTTAATTATCTTTTTGGTAGCTCAATAGAGATAGGGTTAGCTCATAGAAGTTGAAGATAGAGATTCAAGTGGAAGAGGGCTCATAATTATCAATTCCTTGGAGAAAAATAGAGACAATTTCTATCAATAAAATCAATCTCTACATTGTATGACAGGATTATAAAATTAAATATGAAACAGAGTGATTTTATATATGAAGTCTTTGAGTTGAATAACAATGAAAATATAATCTATTAGCTTGTTTTAATCTGATGGAAGAGTAAGTCATCTGTGTCAATATTTATTGCGCCGAGAGGCACTTTCTACAACTCAAATGGGCTAGATGTGTGTCTCGTCTGTAGCAATCACATGGCACATGTCGACTCAACAATAATAATAATAATAAACTTATAACATGTCAGCTTATAATTAAAAAAAATAAAAAATAAAAAATATTATACTCATATAATTATACAACCATATTAGTGCAATACTCACAATCTTACCAATTTAGTAGTAAAATTCAATTGACTTGAGTAGTAAAAATAAACATTGTAGGGAAAAATAAACCTTCAATAATAGATCTATTATTGGTTGACCAAGGCTCCTAAGAGCATCTCTTGTGCTCACTTTAAAAATGGATTATTACAACCATATTTATAACTCTCTTTAAATGCAAATACAACTAGCAAGAAACCACGGGCCACTAAAACCATGTGCCTTAAACCACTTAAATCCTTGCTCATTCCCAATTCAAGGTTAACCCTAACACGTAAATGTTCATTTTTAGTTATAGAGAAAAATAAGTCATTTCTCAAAAACATTTGGATAAATGTTTAAGATCTTCATTTGATGGTAAAATGTTTTCAAATTCCAATTTATTCTGGAAATCTAGAATTATATGGATTATTTTACTCATTAACTACTCTTAATATTCATTATTAGTTTTAAAGAAAGACAAGTAGATAAAATTTTGAAAAACTTTTTTATTATATGAGTATTAATGTTACTGAGCTCATTTTTTTACTGATATTTACCCTATTTTAAAATTACTTAAGCAAGTTGGCCATTTCCCTCCCAAGTAGGAATACTTATTAGATATTTTTGTAAATTAAAAAGGGTCTGCACCTCAAGAGAACTTGATCCCTCTCGGTACTTGGTAGAGCCATAGTTAAGATGGATCTATACTGATTTAAATGGATTGAATTTGAGTTTAGCAATCAAAATCCAGATAATCAATGAGAATCTATAAACATGAGAATTGTGCGCGCAGATGCTGAAGGGATTATATGTATATAATCTATGTTAGGTATAGTCATTGATATTATGCTCGACATTGTTACTCTAATTTCTATACATTTTTAGCTTTGCATAACAAAGAAAATATGAAGGATACATGCTCTATCTAATGTGTTTTGGTGAAGATAGAGCATCTCAGTTTCCTTATTGAAAAGGATAGGTTATGCTAAATACATAGATTCATTTAGTGGATCTTTCAAAAGCTAGGCATTTTGGCTAAATATACAAAGGATCATTTGCAAGTTGTAGAACTTGGGCTTAGAATTCATTGATATATTATTCATTTCTTTGTTGATGTGACGTCAATGCTTGTTATTTCAAGTTGATGAATAAAAAATTATAGAAATTATGTTAAAATTGGGTCATTATATAGCTATTCAGTACACAACATAGGAGACATTTGTCATCATCTAAGGCAATGATCCTTTATGCTACATAGAACAAAGTCTACATATGTGTATGTCATGAATGTTGGGATTTTGCGGCATGATGTATGTCATGCTTGTTTGAATTTTTTTGGATTATTTTCCAAAAGAATAATGTGGATCATATATGGTATATCAATCTTCTTCTCATATGTAGAGACCTCCATCTTTTTTTCAAACAAAAATGCTGTATTTTGAGCTTGTTGATTTGTACTTAAACTTATAATGTCTTTTACTACTTATAAAATATTCGCTTTTGTTGACTTTCTTTACTTGTGATCTTCGTACCACCATAGACATGTCATAATCTAGGCTTTCCTTGCTTGTAAACTATATTGATCTTGATTTGGATTTATTTTCTTGTAAATTATTTTCATCTTGATTTGTTTATCCAATATGTTGCAATACCTATTCTATTTGGGTTTGAAGATTAGCTTCATTTACGAATGTCAATTTCACTTTGAGGTAAATGTAATGTAAATTGCATAGAAAAGTGATAATAGAAAGTCTTCAGGTCTACATAAATTTAGACTTTTTCTTTCAATATAAAACACTTCATGATATGAAATGCGTCTCACATTGAAGTGATTTGCGTGATTTGAACACAATACTGACCTCAATAGGATAGTGGAGTCCAAGATCAAGCATAATTTCTGATTCTATTAGTTTATCGGTTTGTCAAGATTCAGGTCCCCACATGTCCGTTGGACTACTAAAGGACGAGATAACGAGTGGAGTCCCCACTTGCCCTGAATCTAGTTAGTGCAGTTGTGTTTCATTGACACCTTCCAGTTGTATTAATGTTATACCCCCTTTGGGGAAAGAGTCAATGAAAGAGTCAATTAAAAGTCATTGAAAGAGTCAATGTAAACACTCATTGTAACTCTAGTCAATATAAATTGATAATGTTCCATTGTACTAATTTTATATCCATTTTCTCATGCGGGCTTCATTTCTAGTTTCTATATCGATTTGGAATTTCAATTTTGGAATATTAAGTAAGATGTCAAACATGGATTGTGGAAATAAAAACAAAACATCAAAACAAAAGGATGTAATATCATATTTTCAAAAGCCTCAATCCAATAATCCACATCCTATTCATGCTTCAAGCTCTCTTGAGCAAGGTATCGGTGAGAGAGATGTAAACACTTTTGAGAATGCATCTGCAACCCAGAAAATGGATGGTAGAATACATTCCCCTAGTGATCAAAGTGAGACAAATGCATTTCCATATGAAGTTGGTAGTTCAAATGTTGAATATTTTTCCTTGCAAGGTGACACAGTGCATTCACAGAAAAGGAAAAAGGGCCAATGGGACGTAGGGAGAAAATTCAAAGTTTATTGGGTCTCAAGATACCCATGTATTGAACCAATACCTCCATCAAATGAGAATGAGACCTCACGAGAAGTTAAATGCATTTCATGTAGTTGGAAACTTGGGAAGGTAGTGAAATTGCAGATGGATTTAGACACAATCGAGAAGCATCTTGGGAAGGTGTATGATAAGAAAGCTACAAATGATGAGAATAAATCTACTACCACATGGAAATATGTTAGCGAATGTTGAAATCTCCAATTTGAAGTGGAATATAATAAATTCTTACTAAATAAGAAAAAAACTCGAGGAAAGTGGAGGAACCATCACACCTCAATTTGGAAAGATGATGGAAACAAATTTGTTATCAAAGACGATACAATTAAGCACTGTATTTCACCTCCTATCCAATGGTCATCCTATGATAGATTATCCAAAAATGATGAAATATCTATCTTTTATTCAAGTGCCAAATTTTCCATCTTCTCATTGGTCTTTATCGAGTGGTCGGGAATGGGGAAAATATCTAGCTCAAGTAGAAAAGGACGATATGAAAGAGAAGATTGCAAATGCTTCATTTTTGTCACTGTCTTTGGATGAAGTTACAGCTATTGATAATACTTCATGGATTTTCATGAGCATTTATATGGTCAATGACCATATCAGGCATTCCTATCTACTTGGAATTCATAAAATGACCAAAAGTTCTACAACAGAAAATATTTATGAACTTGTTATTCATAGTTTAAAGAAAATTGGTGGTATGGATCATTCCATGATTGCAAAAAAGTTAGTATGTGTTGGAGCAGATGGAGCATCATTAATGCAAGGACAAAGGAATGGCCTTTTTTCTAGAGTGCAACTCTCGGCTTCACCATATATGCTTAGTATTCATTGTATGGCTCACAGGATGAATCTTGCATTTAAAATAGTGAGCAAATTTTCATTGGTTTCAAAGTTTGAATACATTGTACATGAGGTTCATGCATACTTTTGCCGGAGTCCCAAATGAATTTTAGAGTTTAAATTTTTTCTGATGGTGTTACAAATGGAAAAAAACTATTAAAAGATGTTGATACAAGATGGATATCATTGAAGGGACCAGTTGAAAGACTATTCAATGAATATGCATCCTTGGTAGGGGTGATGTATGAACATCGCTCAAGTGTAGAAAAAATCCCAAACTCTTCTATTTGTACTAATTGATATAGAGACATTATTAACATTGGATGGAATTCTTCCTATGCTTCATGAAATGAATAACCTCATGAAGATGGCTCAGAGTTGCACGATGTATATTGCTAAATACACAAGAGCAATAAAATTAACATGTATTGCATTGGATAAGTTGTATATTATGGCCGAGTATTTTACAGATTTAGCATTTACAAATTGGAGGAAGATAATCCATATAGAAAATGATGATTTTTTTTCAAGTTTGATGAAAAAGAGATGCTATGTATGGAAGTTCGTGGGAATATGGTTCCCTTTTATTATAATGAGAAGATAGGAAGATCCACCAAACAATGCCTTGTCTAAAGACAATGATTTCATGATGTTGTAATTTCAGTGAGACACAACTTGATAGAAATTGCAAAATCACTGTCATCAGAGATAAGAGAACGATTTCCTTGAGATGAATTGTTTAAGGCGATGTCTATTGTATACCCTCAATATTGGGACCATAGTTGAGGTTTAAAATCTATAAAGGATGAATTTATAGAGAAAAAAACATTTTGCAGAGCCATTTTTGTCGAGAGACCGAGATACAAGGAGAACATATTCAAGGTATTTTAGATCGAGAAAAAATGATAGATCAAGCTGAATGATTTGGTAGAACAATGTGGGACCAATTTTCTCTTTCAGATAGTAAAGAATATGGTGTAATTACAATATTACGGACTAAGCTCAGTGGTAGCGAAATGCTATGGCAAAGAATGTCAGAATATTTCAAATTGGTGGATTTATGTCAAACCATGATTTTGGGATCAGTGGAGGATTTATGTCAAACCATGATTTTGGGATTAGTGCACTGACATTCTTGAAGTCAAAGTTGAGGAACAAGCTTGATAAAAATGTGGATACATGCTTAAGATTATATGTAACAAAGTATTAGGTTGACCATTTTCCATATGAAAGAGCATTAGCTCTTTGGCGATCAGATCGTGAAAGAAGGGGAGAAAAAAATATAACAAATTTCTCTAATGAGCTTGATGTGGAACATAATGTTTTGGAAATCATAATGACGATTCATCTGGAGAAGATCGTGTTTAGAATGTCGAAAATGAGGACCAAGGCCAAAATGTGAATTGGAAAATCAATTTCACCTAAGATTGTATATGATCTAATACACATTAAGGACTCTTGAGTCTTATTTTTGTCCAGGTGTTCCACGTACCCTTGCTGGTGATCACTATCTGTGAATTTGAGGTTGTGTTTTAGGTAAAAATAGATTCTACATTGTACTCTTTTGTTGTAACATTGATGATTTGAGCTACATTACCTTCATGCAACTTATTTTAATATTGATGTTTTGATATTTATCTCTTACATTGTCTCTTTCTTGTATGTGATAGGAAGTGAGGCTGGAATTTGAGAAAGCTAGGCCTAGGAGCTATCTCTTCACATAGATAGTGTCCTAACATCAAAGGATAAATAACTATTTTGACAAAACTTTCGCTAAGCAAGAATGGGCTCATTCAAGTACATGAAACCATGTTGGTGTTTAACAATAATATATTGACAATTTTTTATGGTTTGTTTATTGCTTTTGCTTGAATCATTTTGTCAATTTTTTAAGTTTGTGTGTATTTTGGTTAAAAAATTTGTTAGTCCCTTGAATGCTTCTAGTTCTCATTTGATGCTTGATTTAGACATTTGTTGTATCTTGAATCAAGATTGGTTTTAGTTGATTTCCATTGATTCAAGGTTTGAGAAAATATATTTTTATTACCTTTTATTGCAAGAATTAATTATCTTCACTTTTTTGAATTCTATTCTTTTACGTTGATTGCATATTTTCTTTGTAAATACTTATCATTATTCAAAAAAATAAATGAGCTCTACATAACTAAGTGAAGAGAAAAATGGTCTATGCACTAGGTTTCTATGCATTGATCGTAGGATACCTATTGGCATGAGACCAACATTCATCTAATGAAATAATCAATTGGCATAATTACAATGCATAATTGTATTAGCCTCTAGTGACAACTATTCTTCCAGAAAACTATCATTATCAACCAAAGAGCTTGTGAGGTTGTTTGTACTTCATTGATGGTACTGCTTCTCTATTGTTTAATTCTTGTATATTGTTGAGGCTGTTGCTTTGATTTTTTTGAGACAATGATTATGTTTCAATAATATAATGTTTTTGGATAGGAATTTGTAGTTATAGAAGTATTTCTTCACACAGATGAAGGGTTCAACATTTCCATTGAATTACACATGTCAATGTTTCTTCCATGTTCTAGGAATTCTTTCAGTGTAGGTTTAGGAAGTTGATTTTATGTTGCAGCCTTTGTATTGGGAAGACATGGGTGTGTTGTTGCCATGGTCTGTACTGGTCCATAGCCAAAGACAGATAATTTATTCGTTAACAAATTCTTTGATGCATGCAACCTCATTAAGACCTTAACACAAAACAACTCGAATTGAGCCCCCTGATTTGGTGTCCAATCATATATATTTGGGAGTTTTTTCATGCTTGTGAGAAGTTTCATCACTCATTAATGTGTATTATTCCTTTGGGATTTTAAAAGGAATTCCCAAGAGAAGCCTTGTGTTGATTTCCTTGATGTGGTAGAACTTGAATCAATGGTGATGAACCCATTGGTTGTTTGGCTCAAAGAATTTCTCAAGCCATTTGTGAATTTGAAAAGCTCAAAAGGAAAATTTAGTTCATTGGTAAAGGTTGTTTCCTAGACTAGTCTTGTTAATTATACATAAGCTTTAACCAATTGTTCTTGAATTTGAGCAAGATGTATTGGTACATGGAGTTTCAGTTGGACAGAGTGTTTTTTTTAGACAAAATCACCCATGACCTTCCCTCCACCTCCCCATTATCAACTCATATACCTTTAAGTGTAAAGGTGGTGCCTCCACCATTCGATGCCTTGCAAGGTACAATAGCTTAAGATGTTCACCCACGTAGTATACATGAATGTTGGAGTTGAAAGTAGCTTTTTGGGCAATCTTTGAAGGATTTGGAGGATAACACCTCATTGTTTTTAACTATGTCTTTCAGTTAAGTCCATTGGTATTGGAAACCTCTTGTAATGACCTTGTATTATTGGACCAATAAAGATCACTAATCTTCAATTTTTTTTAGTTAATAAATTTTTACTTTGCATGATCTTTCAATTTTATGAAAAATGCTTCCTTCAATTGAATGTATGAAAAATACACACAAATAGGGAAAGTTTACAAAAATAAGTGGGCCATGTGGGTGACCATCAGATGATAAAAATAGTACAAAATCGACTTAGATCATCTAGTATAAAGATATTTCCTCTTGGCCATAATCATTTTAATTGAATATCCTCATAGTGCCACTTGGCCATAATCATTTAAATCAAATATCCTCATAGAGACACTTGGCCAGTAAAGAAAAATATTCGAAGACTAAAAAAGGATGCCATTAAGACATAGCAAGTTTGGCAGTGAAAGGGCTAGAAAGTTATCATTCAATAGCCATGTTGGAAGGAGACGTTAAGTTGTGGTGTTTCTCTCTCTTCTACCACGGGACTCTGCCAACTTTGTATCTTGACCTTCCTTTTCTATAATGAGTTTATCAAGAACAAATAGAAGGGGAAACCAAGGCAGTAGGAGGCTCCCTACTTATGGTTCATGGTGCCCCTCCCCAATACTCTAGGAGTTGGCATAGATGCAACATGTCTAGCTCCACCATTTGGACATGTATGGTGGTTTGCAATGAAATATTAGCACAAGTGTATTCTCTGCATAATAAGAATATCCATTTTCTTGGGCCTAATGAAACATTGTAGCGTTGTTTTTTTGTTGATTATAAATAATACTTAATTCTAATTATAAGGCAACATGAAACTCTATGACTGAGGGTAGTTTGTCCCTTGGTAGGGAAAATTTTCATTAGAGGGGAGCAAGGAGTTGATGACAAAAGTTAGAAACCTACTTCTAGTCTGACTTGGCAAAGTAATATAACCATAAAAGTTGCTTGAGGGTTTTGCATTCCTTGTAACCAGGAAAAAAGTTGAGGGATTGCAGTGGTCCTAAGCTGGACATAGGTGATATTTAGTAAGAAAAAGTAAAACTGCCTCATAAGTTTCTGGTATATCTGACTTGCGGGTTGTTGGATATATCCTTGGGAGGTTGCTAGTTCCCTTAACTCAAAAAACAAGAAAAAGTAAAACTGCCTAAAAACAGACTAGTAAATACTAAATAAATAACGACTAGGGTAAATAAAAGCACACAAGTACTTCCTGGCCATATGTGCATACTAAAACATGTAATAGACCAATATAAAAACAGTGATATACTCAGTATGCTTTGTATCCTCAATATCTATTATACACTCAATATACTATGTAGCATGTAGTATGTACTAAAATATTTCGTCATACACATATTACATTTTAGACTGAAATGATAGGCAGTATGTGCTCTTAGTTTGGAGTTTTGGTTAAGGCTCCATATCTAGAGGGTAAAGGTCTTAAGCACTCTCTCTATAGTTGTTTCCCATTTCCTATAATTTGGGAAGGCTAATTCATGAACCATTTCTGTTTTCGAATAATTTGTTGTTCCCCTGTTTCATGCAACTTAGTATATATGTATGCATACATTGATATATAATATAGTATGCGTGTTTATAACTTCATATTATTTGTAAGCCCTGAAAATTATGATTCTGGAAACCATGTACCCAACCCAACCCATGACAATTCCACAGTCAATCCTTTAAAAAATCAGAGCAAAATTTTTTAAATATTTTGTGGGCCAACAATTTGGTGGACAGAAAAACTTCATCTGGCGTCCTGGGAAAACCTGTCCCTCCCTCGTGATCAAGGTGGATGGGGTATTAAACACCTGGGTATCTTCAACTCCTCTCTTTTTTCCAAATCATTGTGGAGATCATTTTTCAGCGTAGGTTTGTGGGGGAAACTAGTTAAGGCCAAATACTTTAAAGGCCTTGACCCCTCTCATTGGATGAGAGCAGGTCCAAGACAAAACTCCTCGGGGTCGACTATTTGGAAAAGCTTGATTAAAAGTATACCTATTATTACAAAAGACTTGAGTTGGAAATTTGGCAAGGGGATCAAGATATTTTTAGGCATTGATCCGATCTGCGATATTGGTGAAAATTCTCTACTCTCTCATAATCTGATTCGAGAACTTCATTCTCGAAACTTGTTCGTTTTGAAAGATATTCATTGTGATGCCGGTCTCACCAAATGGGTAGATGCTGTGTTATTGGGTTTGACTGGTAGGACTGTGGAGGAATGGGACATATTCACTATAGCTCTTAAGCAAGGGAATGTTTATCTTTTAGATTCTCGAGACGAGTTGGTTTGGCTGTACAACTCCAGAGATGACAAGGTGATTGCAAATTTGGCGTATAGATCGGCTATCTTTGTACAAAGCTCGTTTGAAATAGATTGGTGGATGAAATGGCTTTGGAAAGGGACTCTACCGTTGAAAATTAAATTATTTGCTTGGTTGTGTCTAAAAAATAAGATCTTGACTTGGGAGGGCTTATAGAGAAGAGGTGTTGTGGGTCCAGAAAGATGCTCGCTCTGTAGTTCAAACCTGGAGACGGTTATGCATTTGTTTGGAGACTGTTCGTTCTTTCTGGAAGTTTGGATTTTACTTATGAATCATTTGAACGTCCAACATTGTTGGGGAGGTGCTTCAGTTTGGATAATTTGCAGATGTGGTATAGAAGAAAGGATCCTTATAGTCACCTACCCCTTTTTGTGATGTGGGAGGTCTGGAAAGCTAGTAATGCTTCCATTTTTTCTAATTCTCTACAAAAAACTGAGGTTATTTATTTAAAGATCCCGTCAGCTTTGTCTGAGTGGTGCAAAGAGTCTACACCTAGTTAGTGTAGAAAATACTCCCTTCCTCCTCTTTTGCAGGAGCAGCCAGTGGGTTTCTTCGATGGAGCATCAACAGATGGAGCTTGTGGTGCGGGGTTTGTGATCAAGTTTGATATTAACAGGTCTTTTAAAGGATGGCTAAAGGCATGTAAGGGCACAAATACTTGGGCATAAGTTATTGGCTTGTGGAGTCTTCTTCATTGTGCTAGAGTTTGGGGGAACAAGCATTTGCAGATTTTAGGAGATTCCCAAGTGGTCATTAATTGGGTAAAGGACAAGGCGAAAATGAAGTCCCTGGATCTCATCCAGTGGCTTGATAGTATCAAAATCTTAAAGATTGGGTTCACTTGGTTATCCTTTAACTATGTTTACAGAGAACTAAACTAGGAAGGGGATGCTCTCTCCAAACTTGACTTGGGAGAAATGGATGGCAAAATCCACTTTGCTTATTACTTTAAGGGAAGTGTTTCTAGATCTGGTCATTTAAAGTTTTTTAATTAAAGAGTATGGTTTTTTCAGATTTTGTTGAAAGGTTAAAGACTCTGTTTTATATTGTACTGTAAATTTTGACAAGCAATTATGAGTATTGAAAGAATAGACCCTCATTTAGAGTTTTTATTTTAATTAAAGAGTATGGTTTTGTCAAATTTTGTTGAAAGGTTAAATACTCTATTTTATATTGGACTGTAAATTTTGACAAGCAGTTATAAGTTTTGAAAAAATAAACCCCATTTTGAATGTAATTAGTCAATTTTGACTTTATAGATTTATTACGGAATCTCTGATTATATTGTAAAGATTTTCTTTAATAAAAAGTTGTCTTTTATCTGAAACAAACAACAAAAACAAAAAGAAATGGAAAAAAACATAACTATCACACATGGAGTGATGAGCAAGTACGAACGATGCAAAACATAAAGCAAGAAGAAGACAATCAGCCCTGGGCCGGTAATTGCATATGACCTCCAACATAACTATCATCTCTCAATTTCGACGCGTCATCCATCTATATACGTGTCCGGTCAGGGTCCATCCAAGTCATCAAATACTGGCAGTCTCGCGACAAGCAGAGCAAGATTAGTCCATTCTTGTGGCAGCCTCCAGAAGAAGCAAATGGGATATTCAATCCTCCGTTCAATAACTAATGGAATTCCGTCTCCACGGGCCCATGCAAGCCGCAGCATCAAACTTCGATTCTCACAATCTCGAATTGAATTCTTTTTTGAGCTTCTTATGCCACCAGTACGTTGTTTCCGCTGGGAACGGAGCCGAGCTGTTACAGACAACTGAGCTTTGAATTTTACTTAAAGAAATAGCTTCGCATTTAGCTGAGAATCAATGAAAGGGAGTTAGCCATGGCTTCGATGGATCTCAGGACGTTGCCATTTAGAGCTCCAATTCCTCAAAGGAATAACTTTTGCCATGGCCCTACGAAAGTTTCAGTAAGAATTATTATAATATCGGCATCCAATTCATATGGCAGGAGACGTAACGCTATGCTTCGGCCTCTGCTTGTTTCGAACACAGGACCGGTCGGTCTTCGGCCTCTGCTAGTTTCGAATGCAGGACCGGTCGGTTCGCTGCTTGATACAGGAATTCAGCTCGTCAAGAATTTAAAAAATTTTCCGGAGTTCAAAATTCGGGCGTCGCGGGACTCCTTATTCCCAGGTTATGACGATTTCGTCGCCAATTTGATGCCCGCTGTTAATTCTTTTGATATATTTGCGGCATCTTTAGGTTTTCTAGCAGGCTTGGCAGTTCACGTGTTCCGCTCTCAGAGGCCGCAATTGGCTGAACCCCGAGGAGCAACTGCAGATGATTGGGTTTTGTTCGCAAACCCTACGCCCTTCAATCGGTTCGTGGTGCTGCGTTGTCCGTCGATTGTGTTTGAAGACGGTGCATTCTTGGAGAACGTTAACGATAAATTAATGAAAGACAGCAAGCATTTTGTGAATTTATCGGGATATTCGTGTAAAGTAAAGACGCCGAATACAGACGGGATAGGTTTTAGGGATAAAAATGAAGGGGAACGCGAATTTATGTATCAGAGAATATGTCTTAGTGCGGAGGATGGGGGCGTGATCACTCTGGACTGGCCTGCAAGTTTGGACTTGGCAAGGGAGCAGGGACTCGATAGCACGCTTTTGCTTGTCCCGGGAACAGCGGAGGGAAGCAATGACGAACTTGTCCAGGATTTTGTGCGTAAAGCGCTTCAACATGGTTGCTTCCCTGTCGTTATGAATCCTCGTGGATGCGCCGGCTCGCCTTTGACGACACCGAGGTATGTTTCCATGGCCTTTTTGCTCCTCTGACAAAGTGTGACCCTGTATGCTGTATCTATGTCACTAATGAAGCGAGGCTCTCTTGACAATTCTGGGAACTTTTGAATTAACCTTTAGTTTATGAATCCTAAAATTAACAGCATTTGTCAAATTTTCCTAGATCTTGTCGCCAATTATTTATTTATTTGCTTTAATTGGATCAATGCTGCATATGCATCTTCTCAATTCAGCTAGCTAGCTTACCATTAATCAAAATGTATCTGATCCCTAAAGTTTACTGTATATGTCAAATTTTGCCGGAGCTTCTAGCCAATTATTTATTCATTTATGTTTTCATTGAGTCATTGCTTCATATGTATCCCCTCAAACTTGGCTAACTTACCAAAAGTGAAATTATTTCCAAATCCTAAAATTAACTGCTGTCAAATTTTGCTGTAGTGTGTAGGAAACCGAGGTATGTTTCCATCCTTTTTGCTTATTTGAGAAAATGGAGACCGGTGTTAGCTTTTGGGGTTACTTTGAAAGTGTTTACACCATATTTGGGGGTGTTTCATAGATTTGGGGCACATTGTGTGTGATTAGCGCTTGTACTGTTCATGATGGATTAGCACATTGGAGATGGGTTCCTCACTCGTTGCTTGACCTCAATTGGATACTTACATGACATTCTTTGTTGGAGCGTTGGAGATCTACATACAACTTGGGACATTCTTCATGATGGCCACATGTAGGGTACCCGTACCCGGGGGTAGGGTACACGTATTGGGCACTTGGGTACTCGTAGGGTACATCTACTGCTGTACCCTGTCGTACCCCATACTGGGTCCACTTATCCGAGACTCTGTTATAAAAAAAGGGGTACTTATAGGCGAAATGGTACGCTGTACCTCGTGTTTGGGTACTTAATACCCCATGTTTGGATACTCCGGGGTACGGCCGACTCAGTAAAATGCAATCCATTGGGGAAAATGTAATGAACCCCAACCAAATCTGAACTAATTTTTGTTAACTGGTTCAGGACTTATGTCAAACACTTTGCGACACTGTTCAAATTCCACTGAATATTGTCCAAATCTGGTAGATTGATTTCACATTGATTTACAATGAATGTTTTTATGGTTTTGTGTTCAGTACTCATGGGACATAATTTGACTACTAAATGTGCACATAAAAAATATACACATGTATTTAATAATGAGAAATACATTCACATCAACACAGGAATATATTTGGCAATTTGCATTTTTTTATTGCCTGTAACAATAGTACAAGTAGGTGTTTAAAATAAGATTTCAAGTGTACCTTCATGTCTGAGTTTGATTGTCTGTTACTGCTGCCTGGTACAACGATTTATCAAATTTTATGTAACTTCCAGTTTTCCAATTGATATCTACTGAGTCTATGATTTATCAAGTTGTATGTTTCAAATTTTCAATCTGAATGTTCATTGTTCAAATAATCAAAAGCTC
>LPNX010796797.1:1013021-1050618 GCA_001517045.1 Pseudotsuga menziesii | reverse complement strand
ATATATATATATATATATATATATATGTACCCAAGTACCCTTTTAAAAAAAATGGCGTCCCCGTCCCTGTACCCAAGTTTCCTGGCAACTTAGCTTCATATGTATCCCCTAAAACATGGCTAACTTACCAAAAGTGAAATTATTTCCAAATCCTAAAATTAACTGCTGTCAAATTTTACTGTAGTGTGTAGGAAACCAAGGTATGTTTCCTTTCTTTTTGCTTATTTGAGAAAATGGAGACCGGTGTTACCTTTTGGGGTTACTTTGAAAGTGTTTACACCATATTTGGGGGTGTTTCATAGATTTGGGGCACATGGTGTGTGATTAGCCCTTGGACTGTTCATGATGGATTAGCACATTGGAGATGGGTTACTCACTTGTTGCGTGACCTCAATTGGATACTTACATGACATTCTTTGTTGGAGCGTTGGAGATCTACATACAACTTGGGGCATTCTTCATGATGGCCACATGTAGGGTAACCGTACCTAGGGGTAGGGTACACGTACCTGTAGGCTGTACTGGGTACTTGTAGGGTACGTCTCCTGTCGTACCCCGCCGTACCCCATACTGGGTCCATGTACCCGAGACTCCATTATAAAAAGATGGGTACTTGTAGGCAAAATGGTACACTGTATGCCGTGTTTGGGTACTTCGGGGGTACAACCGACTCAGTTAAATGCAATCCATTGGGGAAAATGTAACGACCCCCCACCAAATCTGAACTAATTTTTTGTTGAACTAATTTTTTGCTAACTATGTATGGAGGCTGGTTCAGGACTTATGTCAAACACTTTGCAACACTATTCAAATTCCACTGAATATTGTTCAAATCTGGTAGATTGATTTTACATTGATTTACAATGAATGTTTTTATGGTTTTGTGTTCAACACTCATGGAACATAATTTGACTACCAAATGTGCACATAAAAACTATACATATGTATGTAATAATGAGAAATACACTCACATCAACGTAGGAATATATTTGGCAATTTGCAATTTTTTATTGCCTATAACCGTAGTACAAAGTGGTGTTTAAAATAAGATTTCAAGTGTACCTTCATGTCTGAGTTTGATTGTCTGTTACAACTGCCTGGTACAACGATTTATCAAATTTTATGTAACTTCCAGTTTTCCAATTGATATCTACTGAGTTTATGATTTATCAAATTTTATGTTTCAAATTTTCAATCTGAATGTTCATTGTTCAAATAATCATCGAATTTATAATTATGAGTCATGATTCATAATTTATGAAGAAATCTCTCTCTCTCTCTCTCTCTCTCTATATATATATATATATAGTACCCCCGACGTATCCAAGTACCCATTTTCAAAAAATGGTGCCCCCGTCACCGTCCCTGTACCCGTACCCAAGTTTCCTGGCAACTTTCAAAAATGGTGTCCCCGTCCCCATCTTTCCTGGCAACTTAGCTTCATATGTATCCCCTCAAACTTGGCTAACTTACCAATAGTGAAATTATTTCCAAATCCTAAAATTAACTGCTGTCAAATTTTGCTGTAGTGTGTAGGAAACCGAGGTATGTTTCCATCCGTTTTGCTTATTTGAGAAAATGGAGACCGGTGTTAGCTTTTGGGGTTACTTTGAGAGTGTTTACACCAGTGTTGCAAACATCGGCATGGCGAAAAAATCGGCAGGGTCCAGGAAACATCGTTTTGGGATATCTCGGCAAAACATCGGCAAACATCGGGAAAAAATCGGCAAACTTAAAAAATAGAAAAATATTCATTTTTTTTCAATTTTTTAAACATCTAAAGCAACAATAACATCAAATAAACACATTGCTACATGAATATGGAAAGAAAACCGATATATAAGATATATAAGATGTCTAGAGAATCGAGATACATCACACATACAAAATGGATCATGTCCTTGCATCTTAAGTCATAAAAAATATAACAAATGTATCTCATGATCATCATCATGACTCACGAGTCATCTACAATGAAATAAAGTAAATAAACTATTGATTCCCTCTACCCCTTTTACGGGAAAAGGTAATCGCTATGCAAATGGCCTTTCCTCTAGAACTAGAAGTAGGTACCCTTGAGGCTTGTGGGCCTCGTACTGGACTCTGACGTCCTCTAAAAGAAGACCCTGCAAAATGATGTCCTCTAGAAACTGGAGAAGGTGGCCGAAACTGATGTCCTGAAGAATGAGAAGGTCGAGGAGGTAGTCCTGCAGCTCCTGCTCCTCTACCAGTACTAGTGCCTGTGCTACCACCGGGTCTATCTCCCTCTAGCTCTGACTGTGGCACACTCCTAGAATCAGTGTGAAACTCCTCTGGAACTGGAACATGCTCATCCAAATCCTCTGAGACTGTATGAGTCTCACCATGATCACTATCAGTAGGCTAGTAGCATGATCATCCTTTAGCCAATCAGGGGCTACCTCCATAACAGGCTCCTCACTCTCTGCCCTCCATGCAGCGGTGGTGTCAATCTCATCCAATGAAATGGCCTTCGCATCAACTTTTCTCTGATACTGCTTCACCCACAACTTGAGATTGTAGTGGACGTAGACCAAATCATTAAGGCGCTGAGTATCCAACCTGGAGGAGGATCATAAATATTAAATATTAAAGTGGCATAAATCTATAAATTAGAATTTAATAATTTATAATTTTATATTATATAATGAATTTGAAAATTTGAAATTCTCTAACCTGTTTTGCTTTTTGGAGTGTACTTTTTCAAATACACTCCAGTTGCGCTCGCAACTAGAAGAGCTACATGTCTGGCTGAGCACTCGAATGGCAAGCCTCTGTAGAATAGGTACACAACCACCATAGTTCTCCCACCAAGTATCTACAATGAAATTATGAATAAAATAAACACGAGAAACGAAAAATAAAATTTAAAACAAAGAATTAGAAAGAGAAAATGAAATTTTAAATTTAAACTTTAAAGTTGAAAGTTTGAAACTAGGTGAAGCTTACTTGGCATCAGGTTGGTCCTATCATTTATTGCTATATCAAACCCAAATAATCCTGTAGCTCTCTTATACATTTCCAACTCTTGGGAAAGCTGTGTACGCTCAGCTGCATCAGGTATAATCCTTTGGACACACTCATAGAATCCAGACATAACCTCTCCATCAAATCTAAAGCCATAGGAGTAAGCATACAAAGGGTTGAGGTATAGCCCTGCAGCATGAATGGGGCGATGGAGTGTGTGGTTCCATCGCGCATCAATCACCGCCCATATCGTATGTTGTCTCTCCTGCCCCTGATCTCCCTTGTCCTCATAATAAGCACGGATGGATTCTTTGGCCCTATCCATGGCCTCATATAGGTAGCCCATTGTGGGCTTCTCTCCATCAACCAAGCGAAGAACCCTTACCAAAGGTTTGGTGATGGTGCACACCTCCTTCACCGCACCCCAAAAACTCTCATCATATGCAACTAGCCTGAATGTGGCTTGCCCCTCTGGTCTAGTGCTAAATGATAAAGCACGCCACTCTGGTGAAAAGAACATCGCCTGCAAGTCCCACATAGAATTCAAGAGTGATTGAAGAGAAATAAAGCTAGTGGCAAAGCATGTGATGGCAGGACGCACCAACTCTTTGTCACCTGTGAACTTTCTCATCAAGCTAAGCATTGTTGCATGGTTATATATGAATTTTGTGATGCTCCGTGTTGAATCAATAGTATCCTTGATCCAATCAATCTTGCCTAAATCCTCTAAGATCAAATCAAGGCAATGGGCGACACAAGGAGTCCAGAATAGTGTAGGATACTTGGCCATGAGCATCCTACCAGCAGCCACATAGTTCGCAGCGTTGTCCGTTATCACTTGGACAACATGCTGTGGCCCAATCTCTTGGATGAACTCATCCAACAAGCCACATAGTAAAACCGCATCTTTGACATGTGCAGATGCATCCACAGATCTCATGAACATAGTCCCCCTGGGGCAATGAACCAAGAAGTTGAGAAGTGTCCTACCCCTCATATCGGTCCAACTATCCAACATCACACTGCATCTTGTTAAGTCCCATGATCTTTGAAGCTCCTCCAATCTGCGATTGCAATCAGCCTTTTCATCCTGAAGGATGGGCCCTCTCAACTCCTCATAACTAGGGGGCTTAAACCCCGCTCCAACTATAGCAGCCGCCTCAAACATGGACACATAAAATGGGTTCTTTGCAAAGTTAAATGGAATAGCACTCCATAACAAGCATTGACCAATAAGTTTGTGTGCGTCTGCTTTTTCCTTTACTTTCACCATGGACCTTATAGAAGGTTGTCCACTAGGGTTGCATCTTGAAGATACCATGAAAGGCGATGTGGACTGCTGTGTGGAGTGGGTATCGGTATCTGGGCTTGTCCCACTAGCCCCTACTCCTGCTGCGGACCCGGATCTTGAAGCAAGTTGATTCCTCATAGCCTCCCTGTATTGTTTCCTTAGCCCAGTGCCCTCAATCGCTTGTGTGGCCTTAGCAATGATTTCCGGAGTTGTTTCTTTGCAAGGACCCACATCATGCCCTGCTATTTGTGCAAGGTGGTATTTCAGCCTACTTATCCCTCCTGTCATTCTTTTCCCACATAGATTGCAAGTGAGAATTTGTCGATTGACTGGGTCAATAGGTGAGCCCCACTCCCAAAATGGATCCAGAGCCTTTGGCATCTTGTATATGGAGTTATTATGGACAAAATGAAGCTTGAATCTTGATACTTTGAACTTGAAGTTTGAACCTAAGGCAAGAAAAAAAACGTTTTTTAGCATATGTGATTAATGAAAATGTAAAAGTTTAAAACACAAGAAGAATTCCAAGAAATATTGAGCATTCAACCATTAATTTGATGAGGAAAAATACATAGACATTTTAATGAGGATTTATAAGGAATCTAGGGCAAGATAAAAAATGCCAAAACGTTTTTTGGCATGCAAGCAACAAAAAAATACATAACAGTTGAAAAAAATGCTTAAAACCCTATAAAAATCGTTTTTGAAGATAGAGAATTACATGGCAAAGTAAATCAACAACAATCCCTCTTGGAAAAGTGAGAAATGATGGGCAAATTTTTTACTTACCTTCAGCTGTGATAATTGTGGGAAAAAACCCCAAATGGCAAGATCCAATCTTCAATTTGATGCTTGATGGCGAAGAAATGTTGCCTAAATTCGTTGTTGGTCTCTTGAAACTCTTGTCACTTGCCCTCTCAGACCCTTAGCTCACCTCCTAGTGGACTGTTTGAGTCAAAATGAGAAAAAAAAAATGAAAAAAAAACCAACTTAAAGGCGTCTTTTTTTGGCTCTGTCCGTGCGGCCGATTTTTTCCATCGACTCACGATTTCTCGGCAAAAAAGCGACGATTTCTTGGAAAAAATCGAGGGCGATTTTTTCGGCGATTTTTTGGTTAAATCTCGACGCGGCGAAAAAACCGCGATTTATCGGACATCGGCCGATTTATCGCCTATGTTGGTAACGCTGGTTTACACCATATTTGGGGGTGTTTCATAGATTTGGGGCACATGGTGTGTGATTAGCCCTTGGACTGTTGATGATGGATCAACACATTGGAGATGGGTTACTCACTCGTTGCTTGACCTCAATTGGATACTTACATGACATTCTTTGTTGGAGCGTTGGAGATCTACATACAACTTGGGACATTCTTCATGATGGCCACATGTAGATTGGTTGGTTGCTTGAGAGGATTCGCTGCATTTGAGGAGTGTTTGGCATTCTAAAGGAGGGTGTTGAGCACTAGACATCTTGGATACTTGCATGGAGGCATGGAATTGGCTTGGGGATGCCTAGGTTGCGATAGTGTTCATACAGGTGGAGTGGACCCAATGGAGCACATGGCTTAGCAGGAGTGCTAAAGTCCTTGGAGGCTTGTAGGAGGAGCATTGGACACATCTCATGGAGCACCCTTTCATTGGAGCTTTGCTTGTGTATGATATCACCTTGGATCTTGACATATGTACCCTTGGAGTATAGCGCTTCACATGTGTGGGTCTACTTGTTTTTTGTACGTTGCTTGTTGAGGTTTAGGCCTATTTTATATTGTTGACCTCCCTTTTCTCTCATAAAAATAGAGAAAGGTTAGAACTCCTATCATTAATTCTATTTATCATCATCTTGTGTTAGAGATGTGAGGAGACTAGCGCACTAATATCTTTCTCGAATGTGTTTTTCATTGAATCATCTCTCTTGTCTTGGAGCGCTAAGATTCCTTGGAGGATTCTTAGAGATTTCTAGGGTTAGGGTTTCTACCCTATGGAGGTAAGGAGTTAGGGTTGGTGATTGTGACACCTCATACATTGATGGGATTGGTAGTTGGTATCTTTGGAGCATTGGATGGACTTGGGGGCATTTACATCTTCATAGAACCTATCCCCTTCTTGGTATTCTTGTTGGAGATTTTTGTTGGAGGTTGCATCGGCTACATATCATGTATCTTCATCTTGTTGGAGGCATTTTTCTTTGGTTTATCATTATTAAGGATATTATCTTATTATCGTCCTTGCTCATGATTTATACTCATTAGTTTCACTTGGTTGTTGCATGGTGAGTTCATGTTTTGGTCTTAGTTGTTTGTGTCCTCATGGTCTTAGCTGTTAAGTCTTGATTGTTACTTTCCTAATGTTTTACCTTGATATCACTCCCCTTTCATCACCTTTTAATTGTTGTACCTAGGTAACTTTCATGTTTCATTACATTTATACTTTATACCTTGGTATAACCCATATCACAATTATAATCCATCAATTCCCATTCCTAGAGGGTGCATGAGTCACTTCATCCATATTCATATAAGTTTCCATTCATAATTAACCTTTCATTCATCATATTTCCTTAAATCACCTTTTCCGTGTGTGGACATGGAAAAGGTGGCTTGGGATATTTTTATTACTAATTAATAAAACCCAAACCTTAGGTTGAGCACTACATTATTGGCGTATTAATATCCATATATGATAAACCATCATTGAGTCCTCATTCCCTAAGTTTTATCTTAAAAGTGTTTTAATCTTTTCACTAGGGAAAACAACTTAATGTCCCATGTGGTACAACATATGAGTGTAGTGCTCCCCCCTTTGGCACACTTTTTGAGGCAACCATTAAAAAAAGAATAGAGTGCTTTCACAAAGCAGGAAAAATAACATGAGCTTTTGATAAATAAATATATGTTTATAAAATAATGTCTGATTTGTATATTACAGTTGAAATCCCGCATATAAATATGTTTTTGTCAGGCAGGTGAGTATGACTTTTCGTAAAATCATACTCCTCAATAACTATTTAAAATTTGATATCTAATATACATTTTCATTTTAATTATTATTATTTTTATTTTATTTTTTTCTTATAGTTATCTTATTATTTATATATAACATTGCCCTCTTCTTTTAAGATGTTTTGTCCTCAAAGCAAGGTAACGACGGATATTGCTGAATGAACTTCTTTCTTTCCCAGGAAGTGTCTTCCTCTGGACAATCCTTCCACTTAATAAGGTATTCTTTGATGATGCAAGAGTGTAGTCTTCTTTCTCTGATGTTGATGATGGCTTCTGGTTCTAATACAAGTTTCCCTTCTTCGTCCAAGGTACGAAGCGTTGTCTGAGCAGTTTGATGTTGACCCAATAATTTCTCAAGATTCGAGACATGAAAAACGTTGTGAATTCGACTCTTATCTGGTAACTTCAATTCATAATCTACGAGGCTAATCTTTCGAATAATTTGATATGGTCCATAAAACTTGGGAGCCAGTTTATTCTTTCCTTGTTGCTTAAGTGACAATTGTTTGTATGGCTGAAGTCTCACAAGTACCCAATCTGCTACTTCAAACTCTCATTGTGTTCTATGTAGATCTGCTTGTTGCTTCATACGATTAGTTAAATTATCCTTGAGTATTTGCATCATTTTTTGATTTTCTTCGAGTTGACTTTTTACTGTAGGTACTTTTGCATCACCTTGAATGATTTCCTTCCATCGGGGAGGCACATAACCATACAATTCTTGAAAAGGTGTCATCTTGGCAGACGTATGATAGGTGGAGTTATACCACCATTCTGCAAGATGTAACCACTGCCACCATTTGTTCTGTTTGTCAGTGACGAAACTACAAAGATAGGCTTCCAAATATTTGTTAACAACTTTTGTTTGTCCATTTGTTTGGGGATGATAGGCTGATCTCATGTTAAGAGTGATCCCAATTTGTTTGCAGAATTCCTTCCAAAAATTGCTTGTGAATTTGGCATCTCCGTCACTAACGATGATCTTTGGAAACCCATGTAATTTATAAATATTTTTACAGAACACTTCCACGATTTGTTTATCTGAGTCAGTTTTCTTAATACCTATAAAATGTACATATTTTGTTAATTGGTCAACTACCATGAAGATTTTGTCCTTGCCGTCAAATAAGGGTAACCCTTCAATAAAATCCATGGAGATTTCCTCCCACTTCTGGTTTGGAATGTGAAGCGGGTAAAGTCCCGAAGTCACGACATTTTCGCTTTTGTTTCTTTGACAGGTGTCACACTCATCTACATACTTCTGAATGTCTTTATACATCCCCTTCCAATAGAATTATTGCCTGGCATTGTAGTAAGTTTTGAAAAAACTTACATGTCCTACGGCTGGGGAATCATGTGATTCTTTTAATACCTTGGTCTTAAACCTGGATGTTGGGATTAAGTAGATTCTTCCTTTATACCAAAGGACGTCATTCCTCCATTCAAACTTTGGACCTTGATTTGGGTCATGGATTAAGGCACATGTGTCTGGGTCCTTGGCATATTCACCTCGGATTTCATCCAACTAGTTTGGAACTGCAATTGAAATAGCATAAGCCTTGACTTCTTCGTCTTTTCGGGAGAGGGCATCAACAACTACATTGTCCTTTCCTCCCTTATGTAGTATCTGCATGTCAAATGTAGCAATTTTCTCTATCCATTTTTGTTGTTCAGTTGACAATGTTTTTTGTTGTAGGAGATATTGAAGACTATTATGGTTTGGTCTTATCAAGATTTAGCTCCCTAGGAGGTATTGTCGCCATTTTGCTAGAGCATGTATAATGTCAAGCATTTCCTTATCATATGTGGACTTCAGACTCTCTCTCTTATTAAGCTTCCGGCTTTCGAATGCTATTGGATGACCTTCTAGCATCAAGACTGCTCCTATCCCGAATCTTGAAGCATCGCACTCAACCACAAAGGGTTTTGTGAAATCTGGTGTTGCTAATACTGGTGTTAATGACATAATGTTTTTCAATGCTTCAAAACATTTTTCTTCCTCATCATTCCATTGAAATGAATTTTTCTTCAATAAATCTGTTAGAGGGGCAGTCATATGGGTGTAATTATTCACAAATCTTCGATAGTATCCTATTAAACCTAGAAACCCTCTTAATTTTGAGATGTTATCTGGTTTGGGCCATTCAGTGATTGCCTTGATCTTACTTGGATCAACTTTGACTCCTTCCTTCGATATTATATGGCCAAGATAGTCCACTTCTTCTTTTCCAAATGTGCATTTTGACATTTTTGCAAAAAATTGATGTTCTTCCAAAATGATGAGTACTTGATCTAAGTGTCGGATATGCTCTCTCCAAGTTTTGCTATATATGAGGATATCATCAAAAAATACTAATACGAACTTTCGCAAATATGGTTGGAACAGTTCGTTCATTGCGGCTTGGAAAGTGGCTGGAGCGTTGGTTAAACCGAAGGGCATTACCTTGAACTCATAATGGCCCTCATGAGTACGGAAGGTAGCTTTTGCTACGTCTTATAATCTAACCCTGATTTGGTAATACCCTGATCTCAAGTCTAATTTCGAGAAGTACTTAGCTCCGTGAAGTTCATCCATCATTTGATCGATGAATGGGATAGGGAATTTATTCTTGATTGTTACCTTGTTGAGTCCTCTGTAATTTATGCACAACCTGAAAGATCCATCCTTCTTCCAAACTAGTACTATTGGAGCTACATAAGGGCTTCTGCTCTTTGAAATGACTCCACATTTTAACAAATCTTGGGTCAACCTTTCGATCTTTGTTTTATGGTGATGTGGATATCTGTACGGTTTGATATTGACAAGTTTTTCCCCTGGTTCTATCTCAATCAAGTGGTCAATCTTCCTGTTTGGTGGGAGCTCCATCAGAAGCTCTTGTAATACCTTGTAGTGTTTTTGGATTAGCTCTTGTATCTCTGGTGGTTTGCAGTCATCTCTCTCACATGTTAGCAACTCCATCTCTTGACATTGAATTATGTAAACAGGTGCTCCTTTTTGAATTAGCCTTTCCATATGATGTGATGTAACCAATTGAGTTTGGGGTGGTTGGAAACCATACAATTTGTACTTTTTTCCTAGCCATTTGAACTTGATGAAGTGCTCTTGATGGTTAGCGGAGTAAGTACCCAATGTTAGGAACCACTGGATTCCCAATACAACGCCTACTCCTCCAAGAGGTACGACAAAGAAGTTAGATTCTAGATTATACTCTTGCATTTGTAATTTAACCTTGTGACATTTTCCCACATTTTCAATCTTCTTGCCATCTGCTACCATAACCTTCATGTTAGGCATTGGGAAAACGAAATAGTTGAATATCTTAGCAAGATTAACATAAATAAAGTTATGGGTGCTGCTAGTGTTTATGAGAATTGAGACATTGCTATTTTTGATATGCCCCTTTAGCTTCAGTGTTTGTGGTTGTGATATCCCTGTAATGGCGACTAATGAGATCTTTGGTGTATTATTTCTAGTTCTGAGTGGTAGTCATGCTGGTTTCCTGTATCCTCCTCACTTGGCTCTTCACTTTTCGAGACTTTTTCTTCTTCTTCGGCTTCGCAAGCATACAAATTTTGGGGGTTGCTCCTTTGCAAACATCTATGCCTAGGATCCCATTTCTCTCCACAATATTTGCACTATCCTTCCTTCATCCTATGGGCTTCTAAAATGGGTTTTTCTCCTTCCCTTAATTGCAACGACGTAAATCTTGAGGTTCCCATATTTGCTGATTGAGGAGGATTCTTCTTGGAGTAGTTTTTGTCGAAGCTAATTTGAGTGGATCGTTTAAACTTGTTCTCGATGATCTTGGCCTTACGTCTTGTCTTCTCCATGGTAGAAGTGTTATGTAATTCTAACTCATCTCGGATGTGCGGTTTTAGTCCATGTATGCATGTTTGTAGACGTTGATCATCAGTTAATTCTGGAACTTGAGTGGCCAACGCTTTCCATTCACATGTGTATTCATCTACATTGCCTTTTTGCTGCAATTTGGTGATCTTGTCAAAGAAGTCTTTCTCGGTTATGCCTTGAAACCTCTTAAGAAGATCGTTTTTAAAGTTATTCCAACTAAAGGAATAGACTCGGGTTGTCGTTTTCCACCACATGTACCAATTGTATGCACTCCCCTCTAATTGCATGGCGGCGTATTTAATCTTCTCGCTGTCGTAAGGTATGTTATGGATGTCGAAGTGTTCTTTTGTTTATTGATCCATGCAATGCATTGCTTTTCGTCACCATCAAATTTTGGTATCTCTAGTTTTACCCTTGTCTGGTATCCGTGTGTTTGGGGATTGATATTGACAGAATGTTAAAGAAGGGAACTTCATGGGGTGGCGTTGTGTTGTCCTGACGTTTTATGCATACTTGGGGGAGGTGTATTGAAGGTGTCTAGAGGTGGATTATGTCTAGCTGGGGGAAACGAAGTGTGCGGCGGTAATCTGGCCAAGATATTGTCTAGAAACTCTTGAGTTTTCTTTTGATATGCCTTCAATGCATTGATGCCTTGCTCTATTCCTACCTTGAGTCTTGTTAATGCATTATTATTTTTGTTGATTTTCGCCTTGAGTTTTGCATACTTTTTATTGACTTTTTCATCCAATTAGTCCAATCTGGAATTGACATCTCCCATCTTGGCGACCAATGGAATTTTCTCCACGCTAAATCTTGATTTGTCCTTGTCGGTTGTTCGAGCCCAACCAACCACAAATTTTTTTTTTAATATAATTATAATAATAATATTATTATTATTATTATAATATATATATATTATTATTATTATTATAATATATATATATATATTTAAATAATAATAATAGTAATATATTATTATTAAATTTTTTTTGTTTTGTTTTTGGTTTTGTGTGTAGGGTAGCGTGGTGTTGGGGTGAATAGAACACGTGCGATCGAGGGTGTGGAGAAGGGATGCGTGGGTATGCAGGCGGTAGAGGAAGAGAGGAGTAGCTCGTGGTAGTGGTGGCATACTACGAGGGAGATACGCGGGTCGGAATTTGGAAGGGGTGGTGGAACGGAGTGCGCGGGATAAGGGCTGGCTGAGGTTTGACGCGGTGCAGGCGGGGGATAAGGGCTGGCGGTGCAGAATGGTGGAACAATGGCGAGGGTGGAGTGATGGCATGCGGGCGGAAGGCGACTAGCTGGGAGATGGGATGGAAGGATGGGTCGCGTGAGGTGCTGCGGGCAAGGGAGAGGGAGCTGCAAGAGAGGGAGATGCAGGAGGTGGAGGGAGTTGGTGCGCGAAGCACGTTGGCCAATGGAGACGTGGGAGGTGGAAGGAGCGATGATGGAGCTGCGCAGAGGGGTAGGAGTGTGGGCGAGCGGGGAGAAGCAAGGAGGTGATGGAGGAGGGGGGAAAATGGTGCAGGTGGATGCGCAGATGAAGTGAGGAGACTACGAAAGCTACCGAGGAGCGGCAATTTTTGATACCAATGAAGTAGGAAAAATAACACGAGCTTTTGATAAATAAATATATTTTTATAAAATAATGTTTGATATGTATATTACAGTTTATATATATATATATATATGTTTTTATCGTGGAGGTGAATATGACTTTTTGTAAAGTCATACTCCTTGATAACTATTAAAAATTTGATATCTAATATACATTTTCAATTTAATTATTATTATTTTATTTATTTATTTCTTATAGTTATCTAATTATTTATATATAACAATTCACTAGGGAATCCAACTTATGTCTTATGTGGTACAACACTTTGGGGTAGTAGTCCCACTTTGGAACACATGTTGAGGCAAAATAAACATCCTAAAAAAGAAGATTTTTTTATGGATGCCCCCTTTATAAATTCGCTTGGCACACATGTGGAGGAAGTGGTTGAGCTTGCGTTTTGGGAGGTTAGTTATGTATGCACCCTAGTCTTTTTGACCACTTCCATCCATTCACCTAACCTTATCCACTAGGGGTCCACTTGCATCTTTGATTGGTCTTGTTGACACCTTATGTAATTTTGTTGCGAGTTAAAGTGACTTTGAACTAGTTCATCCTATTTTTAGAGGAGAAATGAGTGGCCTCATGATCCACTTGACATGGTCAACATGATCTAACTACTCCATTAGTATCTTATTTCTTTGACTTGTTGTGGAGTTAGAAAATAATGTATTTTATTGGAAGAGATATTTAGCTCACTTTATATAAATGAGCTTTCTCTCCATTTTAATTTGTAATTGGTGAGTTAGGTGTTAGAGGATTTGAGATGAGATGCGAGTGAAGTGAAGAATTAGAGTAGGAGCTTGGAGATGAGGATGGTGCTCCCTTGAAGACTAATGAAGAAGTGAGGTATTGTTGTCTTGCTATATGGTCTATTATGTTTCTTATTTTTGTTAATTATTGTAGAAGACACCTCGTGTTATCACACTTATATGAAGGCCAAATAATAATTTATTTTATTTTTGGAATAGTGAATGTGAGGAGGCTCTTCGTCTTGATCTATTTGCTGTTATAATTATGTTTTATGTCCCTTCTAACACACTAGTTTATGAAATGGTCCAATAATTCAGCCTATTATAACAACACTTTCATATATTTTGATGAGTGGCAAATCTAGCCCTGCAAAGGTAAATTCATGCACTTAATTTCCAGCAAAAATCTTAAGGTTCAAAGTGTCAAATTAGTACTTTTAACCTTAGGTACTCAAGCAAATAATGAAGATGTCAAACAAGTCTTTTCATATAAGTAGGTTGAAGTGTCACATGCCTACTTTAAGTCTTAATTGTTACACACTAGTCCTTTCATTAAATAATGTCTTATGACTCCATTGTCCCTTAAGTTGATAGGAGGTCACATCATCTCATTCTTTGGTTTCCCCTCCTTCTATTTCCGTCTTTTACACATCCCTTTCCCTATTCCCATTTCCAACCCATTCATATACTACAATTGGCCACCATTTTGTTAAGTCTTGCTCTTCCTATTTCACCTAGAGCCTATTTTCAATAACATTAGCAATCCTATTTAGTCTTAGCTCCCTTGAGTTGGAGGAGATCCAATTAGAAGAGAGAAGAAGGGCTACTGAGGTGATAGTGGGTAACCTTCCTGAAATTGAACAAGACTAGCTCCTTGATGCTTGGGACTTTACATCATTTAGGGGGTGCTAGATTTTGTTGTAATAATGATAAACCCTAGGGTTTTACTTCTTGAAGAAGAGAAGAGAAGACATTTTTCCAAGGAGGTTTGCTAATGTTGATGCTCGCTTGTGGAGAGTCTTTGGTGGAGCTAGGGTTTTTCTTGTTTTCCATAGCTAGGGTTTTGTAGAGCTTGGAGGGTTGTATTGGCTTGAGATAAGTTGAGAGCATGTACTTAAACTTCAACTCTTCAAAATATATATGAGGTTTACTCATTAGTATGGCAAAGTTCTCATTCTAGATGGATGTCGTAACTCTTTCTGAGTTTCCTCGACAGTTTGTATAGAGGTGGATTTAAAGCGAAATCTTTCACCATTAATCTCAGTTTGCACTACAGATGGAGTTCGCTAGCAAAACGTTTGCTATCTAAACCTATATGCTTGTTTTGCTTGTCAAGCTTAGGACCACCTGATTCGTGATTTCCCTCACCGTCAACCTTGGCCGAGGAAGACTCGTGGTGAGAGAGCGTTGTCCTTAGTACTAGGTTTAGGGTTAAGGGACACGTCTGTGGCTTGGAAACCTAGGGATGGCGATGGAGTTTCTCGGGGTCCAGTTACTAGTGGAGGTGGCCGTGAGGGGTCAGACTCTGGCAGTGGTGTTGGTTGGGTTAGAGTAGGTGTTCTTGGTCCAAGTTTAGGCATAGGTCCAGGGAGGGGTGTTGACCGAGAGCTAGTTTTAGGTTCAGATTTAGGGGGAGGTACTTTAGGAGGCAGTAAGGGTAGTGGTTCTAGGAGATCCGATGCACCTAAGGGCCCGACACCTTCCACGATGATAGAGGGTGGTCAACTCAGTGGCTCTTTGTCAAGAGACCTAGAGATGACGACTAGGACATGACAGGAAGGTAGTGGCAGCTGTAGGTTGAGCAGGCCTAGCAAACGAAATCCTCCAAGGGGAAGGTAATTTCTTCCCTTGCGGAGATGGATAAGTCAGCTAGTGAGAGGAGCCCGTAGTGTAAGTCCTACAAGGATGCGATCGTCCAATCAATGGACGCACGCATGCTTGAAGGCTTTAAGATGCCCAACCTTTATAGTAGCCTTGGACAACGTCCCTTGTTGGAATGACGTTGTCCATAATGTCTTGAAATGTACGAGGGATGACGATTCCTAGTCGCAAGCAAGGTGTGCAAAGTGTTTTGCAGTCTTTTCTATTGAATGTGGTTTTACAGGTGGTCAAGTCAATGGGATTTGAGTTGCGGAACAAGATGAGTTATTGTTGGAATGGACCCTTTAGGGCCTCAGGTCATTGTCAGGGGAGTGGAGTAGTGATTGTCCTTTCGCCCTCTTTGCACAACGTAGTAGTTGTCTTAGGCTTGGACCTAGAGGACAGGTGTATCTGGATCACTCTATTGGTCCAGGCATGGGTGATTGGGTTGTGCGTTGTCTATACCCCAAACTCCAGCTCTGATAGAAGTCAATTATGGGAATGGATAGTTTCTTCTTTACTAGCAGTAGAGTGGATCTTCGACAGTGACTTCAACATGGTCAAATGGGAGGGTGATCAAGGTGGTGGCCGAGGTTCAATGGTTAGTGGCATGGAAAAGTAATCTTGGTGTAGATGCAAGGATGCGCTACAAATCTTTGACCCCAACTAGAAACAAAAGGGGTTGGATTATGGTGGGTAGTTCACTTGGACCAATTACAGACAAGGTTTTGGATAGACTGCAGGCTTGGCTAGATATATTTTATGGGCATAGGGGGGAGGTTGTGTTCTTAGGAAAGCTTCGCTCCGTGGATGCTCTATAGGATGTTACTAGGTCAGACCATTGGTTGATCCAATTAGTGAGCTCTATAGGAACGACTATAGATGCCCCTATAACTTCAGTTTTTAAACTGAATGTCTCTCACTTGGAGTTGGCTGACTTTCGTGCCCTCGTCCAAAGGGTGTGGACTCTCTCCTCGCGCTTGATGGGGCCACAGGGTTGGATCCTATGGTGGGAAGCGATAGTGCACACACACTGTCAAATTCATGAGGGTTGGAGTAAGATGATGGCCCATCAAAGGAGGGAGTTACTAGAGGCACGTTAGAAATTGGAGGATGTTCCTATCTTCATGGAAGAAGACATCCATAATGTCACCCTTCAGGAGGACACAATCAAGTTAGAGTTGATTGTCAGAAGAGGGGAGGAGTACATTGCTCGAGGAGCTAGGGTCTTCTCTCAGTTATAGTGGATTCGGGAGGGAAACGAGGGGTCTAGGTTTTATTTTGATTTCCTGAAAAGGAAGGTTGCAGTGGAGAAGGTGCTAGGGCTCCTTAGAGCAGATGGCTCCCTTGTTGAGGATGCGAATGAGATTCAACGTATGTTCAGTGACAATTTCTAGGCCATCTTTTCACCTTATTCCTTACTGATGGTGTCTTGGACGCCCATGATGCTTATTGTAGAGTGGCACTTTGCAAAGCTTTGATTGATGAAATGGATAGATTAGAGTAGAGTTTGACTCGAGAAGAGCTACATGCATCTCTCATGTCTATGAGAAATGGAAAATCCCCAAGGTTGGATGGTTTGCCTTGTGAGTTTAACAAGTCTACGTGGGACTGTATTAGGAAGGACTTCTATTGTTTGGCATCTGAAGTTTTCTCTTAAGGCCACCTTTAGAGACTCTTAATCGGGGGTTGATTAAGCTAATTTCCAAGAATGGGGCATGTGATTTCATTGGTGGTTGGTGTCCCATCAGTCTCCTCTCGGTAGCATATAAGATTATGGCCAAGGCTTTGACACAGAGGGTAAGAGTATTGATCAGGCATGTGGTGTGTAAGGATCATATAGGTTTTGAACTTTTGTGTAGGGAAGATTCATTTTGGATACGATAGTCTCAACTTGGGAGGCTGTGGAGTGGGCTCATGAGACAAGGCAATAGTGCATGATGCTCAAGATTGATTTTGAAAAAGCTTATGATTGAGTGGATTGGTCGTTCATTGCAGAGATGTTGACGTGTTTGGGATTTGGCTCCGTGTGTGTTAGCATGGTGAACACTTTGTTCTCCTATGCCTATGCTTTTGTTGTTGTCAACAAGGCTTTGTCCCCCCGGATCACTCTACATTGCTCTATCAGGTAAGGATGCACTCTCGATCTGTACTTATATGTGTTGACAATAGATGCTTTGTGGTACTTGTTGGAGGTTGCATGGGTTGCTGGACAGATTAGATGGATTTATCTTCTAGATGGTTTAGAAATGGTCAATAACCATTTTGCTGATGATCTCCCTTCTTTCTATTAGTTTTGAGTAGGCCTCAATGGACAAGGCCCTGTCTTTTCTTGACACCTTTTTCCAGGCTTCTAGTGCCATTTTTTGTTCTCACAAAACATATTTTTGGTCGATTGAACTTGACTCACCCCCAACTTGGATTCATGAGGCTTGGTCCTTTATTCGACTTGGGGTGATTGTTAGATACCTTGGTATTCCATTTGGGATAGGCCTATCCCTAGTGTCTATGTGGAACTAGTGTCTATAGAGACTTCAAAGCAAGTTGCATGTATGGCATCACAAGGATCTTCCTTTCGCATGGAAGCTAACATTAGTTGGTCGCATTCTTAATGCTTCTGATGTGTATTACGTGTCCTGTTGGTTTCTTAGCAGGGCTCAATTCATATGACTAGAGAGGATTCTACGTGCTTATCTTCGATTGAAGTATGGGGGGGGCTAGAGGTTTTCCCTTAGTTGCTTGGGATGTCTGTGTTATCCCTAAGGATGAGGGGGTTAGGATTGATTGATGTGGCCATTCAGGACAGTATTTTCGTAGCCAAGTGGGTGGTTCAATGTCTTGAGGGTGCAACACCGTGGCCGTTTCTCTTTCAACACTAGATTTTGACTGCTTAACACTAGGGCAGGATACAAGGTAGATTTGGATTATTTGACATCATCTCATTGCACTCTTTGTTTTAGATTGGGGGTTCTATTATCTTTAAGAGTATTTGGATAATGTGGAGGTTGGTGGCTGGGTTGTTTCGGTGGCAGTGGGAGGGTAGTAGAGCTAGGTGGGTCATTGCCTCTCGACCAATTTGTAGTTGGTGGGACTAGGGGATATGCATTGTAGAGTTTCCATGGTTCTAGGTGAGACGACCAAGTTAGAAGGGTATCTTTCATTGCTAGGTGGATGACTGAGTCAGAAGGGTATCTTTCATTGACGCGATCTTTGCTTTTCTGAGGCTCGCTCATGGAAGCCGTGGAGACTGCTTGATTAGGAGTATGGGTTGCTGGCCTCGGATCTCCCTGCGATCATGGAGCTAAGGCACGTATCCTAGTGTTAGATTTGTTCAAAATGAACATTGCTATGCTATGGAATTTTTGCAGAGATGGGTAGTGGAGCTTTTGTATCCCACTGGTGCAGTATGATTCTCGTCATATGTACGTATCTCTTTCAAGAATGTCATCCCCTTTCGTTGGTACTTGTTATCACGAATCTTGTAGTTGCCCCATGGGTGATCCTATTCAGGATGGTATAGGAAAGGCAACTAAAGTCGTGACCTATGATATCCAAGACCTTTGAAAGAACTCATATGTCACACCAGTCAAGGATATCGACACTTTGGACTTAATGAAAATACTAAGCCCAGGAGGCGTCCCTATGACCAAGATAGACCTAAAATAAGGAAAAATGAGTAGACGATCCAAGGAATCTTGGTGGAATCTCTTAGTGGGATACTTAATTAGAATTTAAAATAAGTACTCAGAGATTTCGAGCATCCTGGTGAAAAGCCCCAATTCTTCCCTAGGGTTTTTAAGCAGAAAAATGAGATCTAGGGCAAAATGGTGAAATTAAACAAAATTGGATACTCTGATTGATTGCTAGATGCAAGATTAAACAAATGAAAGTTAAACCAACAATACCCAGTTCGCGGTTTTAGAAATACCCACTCTTCCCAAGGAGGGCGTCTTCCCCTAAGAAGCAGACCAGTGCTTAAGATGGGCAAATGGAATCCGATGATGATGAAAATTAAGACTTAGGGTTTTATAATAAATCCAAAGTGGGTTTTGAGTTTTATATACTGCCGCAAACTAGATCCTACAGATCTACAAAATGAGGGTTTTAAATGAAGGTTTGGTGAAAGGAAAATGCAGCCCCAATTAGATACTGAGAAAAGGATAGATCTTACCTGAGAGAAATGTACCTGATGTTTTCGAGGATGTATGTCGAGGTGATGAAGATTATTTCCGCATAGATCAAGTGAAGGAATGATGAAAATCCAGCTTTGTTGAAAACGCCCAAGGAAGCCAAATGCACCCTCTCTCCTGCGAAGCCAAGTAAATAACAATGAGAACGACAAGAAAAATGACAAATGCTGACGAGAAGTAAACAAATAAGAGAGTAAGAAATCATAAGATAGAAATACTCCCTGTATCGATCAAACCCAGAAAGCAGAGCAAGGTGGACGTCTCCCATAGGTGCACCCCTCCAAATTGACTACCCTGTCAAGCAAATGGATCCAGAAAAATATACTACAGATTCACCAATAATCTCCCATGCAAGTGAGAAATAATGTCAGTCAATCACAAAGAACATTCTTCAATCATCCACAAAAGACGAGATCCCAGAAAGATTTTCTCTATTATTCTTGAAGAGCCAATGGTGCCAAATTTCCCGATGGGATACAATGGGGGGGTCTCGTCTTTATATAGCTTTAGAGATACGCAATCCCTAACTTATTTACATCCGACGGTTGAGATTATAACATCATCAACGGTGGAGATCAATTTTACATGGATCAACTTTACTAGATCGAGTGGGGTGCACTTTTTGCACAATGACACCTTGTCTAAGTAAAAAATGAGCTATAACATAACACGTGATCATGATAATACATAAAAAGGGGGTCACTAGGGGCTGTATTCACCCTAGGCCCCATTACAACCTCGTAACGTATGATATAATAGTGTAATACATCAATTAGCCAAGTTGAGGGGCGCCCCTCGAGGGACGTCGTCATTGGTTGAGCCAAGAATAAAATAATCCGGATAGCAATGCCGACTGAAACTGCTGAAGAACTGTCTAGGGAGCCAAACTACATCATCTGACAAATTTCCAAGCCATTTCCTTGACCCAATTGGTCAAATCGATTTCTCAGTGAGTTTCCTAGTTCATTTTTTGGTGGTACGTCCTCTGAAATTGATAAAAATCATCATAACTCTGTCCAGGCTAAGAACTGGGGCAAACTGGCTATTGTGGATGATCTGAAGACATAGAAGAATGGTATAAGTGACTACTCATACCCCCTAGAACACTGCAATGCTCTAGGAGAACCAAAATCATTACCATCTGCAATAAAATTTGATCATTTGGCCAATCATAAAGTGATAATAATCACTGATCATGAGATCTGGGGCTAAATTCTCAAAACTAAAACCGCAGTATTGGTCATGGGCATGTTTGGAACAAATATAAGCCATGTTGTTTTTTTAGTCACTGCCTTGGGAACTGTGTTTGACTTGGTCAACTGGGTTGACCAGGTCAAAGTACCCAAATCGGAGGTGAGATAATGTACCCATATGATCCTGCATGCTTCCAACGTAAGAAATGCTCTAATGGTGTATATCAAACCAAACTTAAATCATGTTAGTCATAATCATGGTGAAAACAATAGTGATAGTAAGTAAGATATACTTGTGCCTTTGAAAAGTCTCGAAACCTTCTAGAAGTCTTCTTGTTCATGCCATACTTACAAAGCTTAAACAATGTGCTATTGCTGGGTGAGGATGAGAAACAAAGCTAAGGCAAAGGGAAATGACTTCAGGCTGACTTTGAGTATGTGATCTTTTCGAATGATAACGAATACACTCAACCAAAGTGACATATGCATGACAGATAACAATAGGGGATGGCGGTGTCTCACAAGTGGATAAAGTACTTGGGTTTGTTTTCTTCACATTCTAGCAAGTTTTCCTTTTCATCATTTTCACAATACAGGTCAATCTCCAAAGGTCGGTGCCACAAAAGCCTTCTGAGCTCCAGTATTGACAAAGACATAAACTTTGCAAGCTAGTCTCACCCTGTTGCCCTATGGGGGAAAATGAGTCGAACACTATACAAAGAGTGAGTGCTCATCCTTTGACCATTGACCTTTTTCAATACTTTCATATTTCTCATAATATAATAGCCAACCTACAAGAGTAGGTGCCCTGGAAATCCTCATGGGATCTAGTAATGACTAAGGCCTATCGTCGCTGCCAGTGAGTAGTCCATAGCCTTGACAGGTTGGCCTCTCCCTGCTGCCCTTGTGGGGGGCAGATGAGCCTTACATTATACAAAGAATGAGTGCTCAACCCCTTGGCCACTGACTAGTTTTTAAACATTTACTTTGCATCATTTGGATATAGCTTTTATGCGTTCTGATGCTTTAGTGTTTAGCAACGCTGTTTGGAGGAGCACTTGTTTCGAGGACTAAAGGGAAACTACCCTGTGAACCCAGCCACACTGTCCAAGCCACATACTTCATAGCCAGAGACACATAACAACATGGAGTCTATCATGCACAGAGGTCAAGATGGGGAAAAGATATTCAATCTCACAAGTCTCAATCATTCTAAGTCATGGGATAAAATTCAACAACGGATGAACTAGATGGATGGGGACAAATGATACATGAAACCAACATATCAGTAAGGTCTACTATTTGTATAGGTATGGCATGAGAAATAGTCTTCAACATTAAGTCCTTTGATTAGTCTTAGCACAAGTTCAAGCATTAGTACACATATAAGCATAGGTTACCATGATCATCCTAACAAGACAAGCATAGGTGTTTGATTACATCACAGAGCAAAATCAAACTATAGAAGCATATACCTGATCTCACCATATATACCTGTCTTCATCTGATAGGCCCCTCTGTAACTGTGTGTACCATATATGATCTGCTACTTTGCTCAAATAAACTAGGTCGCCACTGAAATCATCTCAATGGATTAATGGATCTTAGTCCTGGCAAGGAAACTCTGCAAATCAAGGCTCTGGAATGGCTGAGGCTGTAATGATCCATGCTAAAACCCCATGTGAAAAAAAGCTCCGAAGAATAAAGAAATAAATCTGATGCTGCATCATGGTAGCCTGATTGCAAATGTATTTGTGATAACTGTACTCAATGCGAGATGGGTTTGTTAGATCTAGAGGTATGATGGATTGGTCAATTGCACAATGTTTGATTGGTGCGGCTTTCTTATAAGCTGCGAGTGTTTGCTTGGTTGGTTATCTATCAAGGGATTTCGTCTAAGGTCTGATTAGCTAAGTTTGGCCTCTCGGATGGTCTGTGCCTTACGTGCCAAAGACCGGAGACAATGAAACACATATTTTGGGACTGTAGATTTGCCAGAGACTATTGGGGATTTGTGGAGGAGAAACACCAGCTCCGAGTTGTTCTTAAACAAACTTTATTGGAGAGCAACTCTACTTGGAGATGGCGTACATGATTCAACCTTTGGTTTATGGCATTGTTTGCAGATAGCTGCTTTGTTCGTGCTATGGAAACTCAGGTGCAAGTATGTTTTTGATTAAGAAAGTAGTTTTGTTTAAGCTTTTATTGCACTTTGGAAAGATGAGATAACTGCCTAGGACGCCTGGTTAATCAAGGATTCTAAAAAGTTGGATCCTATTGTATATTCTGATTATATTTACGCTCTTATAAGCTTCAGGAAGCGGTTAGGAAAGGCATTGTATATACCTGTTGTCACATATATAGTAGTTGGGATACCATTGTTCCTGAGCAGTCTTGAGCATATTTTTGAGCCAGTCCTTTACTTTGAGATCAACAAATGATGAGCTTCCAGTTGATGATCACTCTTATTCAGTGGATCTAGAGGATTCAGTTTGATTAGTTCCATGCCATGACTGAGCCTCATGACCCCAGATTTGACGACTGAGTTGGCCATTTTCATGTCCGAGAGCAGAGTTTATGACAGTGACCATGATGTACAACATCAGTGTTCAGTGCCTCCAGATTGTTAAGATAGGATGCAAGTATATGACTCAGGTGATATTATGTGGACTTTGTTTACGCTCTGTTGTCTATTTTAGTAGTGAGACTTGATTTATAGTGGTTGTATGTTGGTGATATTTTATTGGTTTTCATTGGAATCTAAAATAGAAGTGATCTAGTTGCTATGTTCAAGAGATTCTTTTGTATACTCATTGGTCATGCCCTACTCTTAGTATGGATTTGGTCATTTTCCTTTAGGGACAACTTGCTAGCCTTGGCACCATCTTCACTGTCACCATCCATCCGTTGTCTTCCCTTCTTTTGTTTAACCCTAACTTGTAACTTGACTAGTGACATCTAGGATTTCCCCCACCTTCACCTTTATGTTGGAATAGGTCTCCATGTCTATATTGTGTCTTAGTGTTGGTTTGTGTTATTTTCATCATAGGGATTGTCTTCCTCTAGGTCTTGAACACTAGTAGTCTTTACCAAAAGTGTCTTTAGACACTAAGGCAACATAACTTAAAAGATTTATCTAAATTGATGCTATTATCCACTAAAGTTGCACTTAAGTGGATTTTCAGTGAGCCGCCAAAGTTGTGAGCAAGTCCCTTGTTCATTATCAGTGCTCAGAAGTTTAGAAGATCTTTTGGGGCCAAATTTTGGTGCCTTTTTAAATTTTTGCATGTTCATACCTTGTGGGGAAATTGTAATAAGTGGACGGCACGATGACATTTTGTAAAAGTCTTGGTCAACTTAGACTTAGTTATCAATGCGGTACTCTAGAGTGTGTTTTCCTTGTTAATTATATGTTGCTTGTCAGCGACATATAATTTCCGAGTTTTTCACTCAAACCTCCAAAGTTGGAATATTCGCCTTGGTGGTAAGGCCTTAGGAGGTTATTAAAGTCTATATGTGTATGTATATGCTAGTCATCATTTTGAGTCATTATGAACATGTACTAGGTCCCCCATAGTTTTTGAAAATTTTTGAAAATTATTATTATTATTATTTTTGTTAAAATGGGTTAAATTTTTAATAAGTTAATTGTAAAAAATCAAAGTGTCATAAAAGTGTGGTCTAGAGGGGGAATTTTCTATGGGGGTGCTCATTTTCAAACTCAAAGAACCCTCTTTACCCCAAAACCCACTTTTCCTAAGTTTTAAGTGATTATTTATCACTTAAGTGAAAAGGTCTCCAAAAAAGGCAAAAAGTGAATAAAAAATTAGAGAAAGGAAAAATATGGAGACAAAACACATCCCTAAATCAGTGGGAACTTGTCCCAGACATGTTCCGGGTTAACTAAGGATGATGTAGGGGGTAATTGGAAACCAAATCAAGATCAAATCGGCTTGATTCCAATCAAATCCATGAGTGGGCGAATTTCTCTCTAGAGGGGCACATTTATCCATGAAAGAGCTCACTTCTTGTTGTATATGTGTCACAGAAAAAGGGGGGTGACCTACCTTGTGAGAGATGGCGTTTGCCACCTCTAGTTCACGCTAGTTCGCCCCCAATCATCTCAAAAAGATCCAACACTTGGCGAATTCGCCCCCCTTGCGGTTTGCTCTCATTTTTCCTATTTAAGCGAGGCTTTCTTCCTCATTTGAGATGGATGCAAAGAACCTCTTCCCTATTGTAATTTTGTTTATCTGATTAATGAAAGTTGAAGACTTTGGAGGTCTACCTTGTGTCATTGGACGAATGCTATGCTAATGAGGTGATATTGTATTGTTTAAAATTGCTCTTGCTTAATCTGTGTTGATATATCTAGCTTAGAAGATCATTCATATCCTAGGATATGTAGAGTATTTACAGTTGTTAAGTTGCTTGCATATGATTTGGTTTTGAAAGATATAGGAGTAACCAACTATATTCAGTTGTATTGAGGTTCTTTGAGTTTTTCTTCTTCAAACATACTAGATCTAATCCATTTTTTGCAAGAGTGGCTTTATAGTTTTGCAGGTCACGAGATCCAAAGGAGGCATTGAACTAAGACGGAAAATGACAGAACTTGTTAATCGAAGTTGGGAAGAGGATGTTCTAATTAACGATGCCTTCGGGGAGGAGTTTTCCTTGAACAATTTGCTTACTTTTCAAACCGACAATTCTTCCCATGTAGTTGAAAGCGAAAACCAAGCTTCTACTGGTAGTCAATTTGAATTGGTTAATCAACATGAACCGCCAGATCAAGGAGCAAACCCGAGTAACTTTCGTTACCCATCTGCTTCACCCTTTCCACGTTTTTGTTACCTCCAGAGAGGCTTGCTAATGAAAGAAATGATACATCTCGCATTCCTATTACTCATTTGGGATCCTTGGAAGAAGTAGAAAGAAATCTATCCGAAGCTTCTCGGAAAGGAAAACTATACCTATGCCCCATGGAGAAGGTTTTAGCAACCAAATCGATCATTCTGATACTGTTTATTCTCTTGAAACTGACAGTGACAAAGTATTTCGAGATTTTGGACTGTGGGGGAAACAATTAAAGAAGTAATATCAGCACACCCTAATGACGTTGAGAGAGAGCCCAACAATCCAAGAAGGGAAGTAAGAGAGATTTTGGTGGGAAGAATTGCCATTCCCATAGACGGGGGTCCTCCTCGTTTCAATGCTATACCTGAAAGAAGTAGGACAATGCCATTTCGCCACACCAGAGGCAACATTGATGCCTCCATAATACCTACCCGAGATATTCTAGTTATGTCTTCATCCATTAACCGGCGTAGGTACTCCTATGGTGATAAGGTGATTGTTGAGAATCGTGTTTTTAATCACATTTCAAGACAATTGGGAAATCTGTGGATGGGACCACTAACAGTAGAGCAATTTGAAGGTAATATGTATTTTTTATCTACTGAATAGGTCGTAGGTTCAAAATTCCTGTAAATCAAGTTTATTTAAGGGACTATGTCTTGGGCATAACTTAACCTATCATCTTTAAACGATTTGTTAGAGTATGTAGGATTGAATAAGCTCTCTGAGCAGTTGTTGAGTCTGTTTTTTGTCTGTGTGATGCATGAGTCTTCTAATTACTGAGTTTTGTCTGTATTTAGTTCTTTTATTGCATTTGAAATGATTGAATTAGAATTTACTTTTCAATATTTTTATTTTCCAGCATTAGTTCTGTCACTAGCAACCCTCATTCATGCAAGCATTTCAATAGCACTGGTCTTTATTGTATCATTTATTTCTGAGCATTTAAATTAATTCATGTGTTAAGTGAATGCCATTTACATGTTGGCGATTGAATCAATTTTTGCAGATTTGTCTTATTGCAATATTTTATATCATTATATCTCATAGATTAGTTGTTTTCCTTTGATAGATTATACAACCTTGGTTTATTTTAATAGGGACCACCCCCCTTGGCTTCGCTAGGAGAGAGCCTAGACGAAGGGAGTCAAGATCAAGTGACAACAGTTGACTCTTGCTTGCCCCCAAGGTCACACCTAGTGGCTTGAAGATTTTTGCCACATGACCCGAGGTGCGAATTCGGCAGCAACAGAGCTATTGTTGGAGTGGCCCTTTTGGGCCTTAGATCATTGTTAGGGGAGTGGTGGGGTAGTGATTGCCCTCTCATTCTTTGTAGAGTTCAGTTGTTGCTTCAGGCTCGTATCCAAAGGACAACTGTGTCTGGATCACTCTATTGGTCCAGGAACGAGTGATTGCGCTATGCACTGTCATGCCCCAAACTCTAGCTTTGATGAAGAGTCGGTCATGGGACTGGATGGCTTCTTCCTTACCAACAACAATGTGGATAGTCGATGGTGGCTTCAACATGGTTGAATGGGAGGGTGCTTGAGGTGGTGGCCGAGGTTCAGTGGTCAGTGGCATGGAAAATCATGCTTGGTATAGATGCAAGGATATGTTACAAATCTTTGACCTCAACTAGAAATAGAAGGGGCTGGATTATGGTGGGTGGTTCAATTGGACCAATTACAGACATGGTTTTGACGGACATTGGACTTGGACTTGAAAGAAAATTGTGTCTTGAAGGGCGCCTCACCTTGATCCTTGTAGAAATTGCTCAACAAGCTATTTACAAGTTAAGCTACCATCTACAAGATTCATTCCTAGGAAGGATGATTCGACTCCATAGCCCAACACCAGGTCAGTCATTTCCATACTCGTGTTTGCTGTCCTCCATTAGCCATTTAACTTTTTACCTTCTTAATCTCTTTGTATGCATTGGAATCAAGTGTAATCTTAACCTAGCTGAAATCTCATTGCATCATAGGGAATAAATTTGAAATCTGAAATTAAAATAATCTAAAACCCTGGGAGAAGGCATTGGTTAGGTTTAGATTTATAATAATTTAGTCTAGTAGAAATTTCACTTGATTCTTTTGTAGATTTAGCATGCTGTCATTTAAATTTTGAATCTGTTTTATTTAACCAGCAAACTATTGTTATGCTGAGATATACCTTAAAACCAAACCAACACCTCAAACACACTTAAATTTTCAGATTTAAGCCTTGAATCAACAATATCCAAAATCTGAACTAAAATCTATTACTGGTAATCATTTATACTCAGGATGGTAACATGTTAGTGACCTGTACCTTATTCTCTAGGCATACTTTTAAATCAGCTGTCTAGAAAACTCATTTCCAGCCATCTAAAACCTTAGGACAGCCTTTACTTTTGTTGCCTAGTTGTTACTCGAGTCACTAGAACATTTAAGTAGTTTGCCATTCATTTCAAATCCCCTTAGCTATTTATTTCCTTGTTTGAGGGGTTACTTTAAAGGACTAATCTCAAATCCCCTTAGCATTCCCCCAGGGTGCCATACTTTTCCCCTTTTCTAAACTAAAAGGCACTCTGTCTCCCACAAATCGGTCTTGTGAGTACTGTGGGAAAACTTGTCTTCACTGGCAAGTACCCAGAGGAGCTCGACTGGGGCCACCTCCTGTGGTTAGTCCAGATTTACCTTGGTGGATCTGGGAGACCTAAAGAGAGAGGACCTTATCCACGTGACACTTAGGGGTATTGTCCTCAGGTTCCACCGGGTTAGTAGCCGATTATTCCTTGCAATCCTAGGGATGCTAAGTTGTGTGACAACAAGTCCAATGCTTGATACTCAACCAACTATGTCCATGTGTGAAAAATGAAGTCTAGTTGATGCCCATAGGACAACCAATCATGGGGATCCTTGTAAGTGCAATCTTCTTCCAAACACAAGATATCAAGACAAGCCTCCAAGTGACTTAAAGAAGTGGGATGTTCCCCCTCATATGGCTTAGAGACAAGCAAAGAACATCCTCAAGGGGGGTGGGCGGGTGGCCTGTCTCCTCTAAATGATACAAGCCTACAAGGAAGCTCAAATGCCATCCTCCAAGCTGGATGCCCCCTCATCCAGGTGTATATACATGTGAAACGAGGGTTTCCAAGGGCTAGAGGCCTCTTCCATATATGCACAAGGTGCGTCCTGCCCGAAATGCTATTAGGATTGTTTGCTGTTGCTTGGGACCTGTTTGGAGGTGAAATAACTGCCCAGAAATGTTTCTCTGCTGTTTGAAGGTTTAAATCAGTCATAGGAAATGCTATTTCATGGCCCAAAATTCATGTTTCAAGGCTGTTATAATCTCCAGAATTGAATTGCCTAATAACCATCCAGACCTTCGAATTTAAGTATGCTGGCACCATATACCTTGACCAGAATGCTGCTGCAGGGTCTAATAATTGTTTTTTAACACCTGGAAGCACCCAACAATGGAGATATCAGACTGTTTATTGCTTACTTGACTGTCAATGGGGCTGTTTATGCGCAAGGGACTGCCCAGAATGGCTCTTTTTTAAGCACAGACTTCATCAAAAAGTGCCCAGATTTAGGAATTAGGGCTGTTCATGCCCAGAATAGACTGCTGTTACAAGAAATGATGCCATTCTGCTGCCCAGGCTTGAAATTTTCTCACTGCTCACTGCTCACTGCTGTATGAGTCAATAGACCACCCAGAATTTATTCTGGGGTTGACTTCTAAGTCACCTGGTTCGAATTCGTGTTCGAGTTCGACGACCTTGAATTTCGCCAAAAATTCGGCAATAAAAATTTTGGTAATAAAATTCGGCATTAAATTCGACAGTCTAAAATTTGAAAATAAAAAATATATATAAATTTTTTAATAAAATTTAATATGCAATTAAAATTACATATATAAAATATATGCAATTATAAAATTATGTCATTTAATTTAATTGAATTATAGAATAATATATGAAATTTAATTTAATTTTAAAATTAATATACAATAAAATTATATATGAAATTCCCAAATAATAAAAGGCTAAATTTAATTTAATTTTAAAATTTAATATACAATAAAATTATATATGAAATTCCCAAATAATGAAAGGCTATCGGGCATGCTCCGTTCCTAATTTAACTGGGTACGCAACTTTCACGCTGGCGCATGTATAAAAAACGTTAACGCGTGAGGGCCGACTAACCTTATGGCTTCACAATTCACGAAATTGAGGGCCGACTAACAATTCACTGTGCTCAGCTTCATACTTCAGCAATAGTGGAGTCTCACAGAGCACGATAGTGGCCGCACGATGTATATACTCGCGGAGGTTAGGGATTACGGCATTGGCTACCCGAACGAAAAGTAAAATGAATTTACGCTGAAATCCGACCCATTATTTACGCTGAAATCGACCCATTATTTAGCTGTTTAAAACTCATTCATGAAATCTGGCAATTTTTTCTGTTGATTTTCAACGGATAATTCGTCTTCCACAAAAATTTGGCGATTTTCGAATTTTAAGGCGAAAAATCGCTGAATCCGGTGACTTAGTTTGACTTTGACTGTTGTTTATGCTCAGAACTGAACTTCAAGGTCTCTTCACTACTGAACTTCTTTCAAAACCACACAGAATGCCTTTTCTCAGCTTGCTTAGGGATGGAATGAGTTCAACAGTAGTTAGTGCATCATCAAAACTCAGCCAAACATCATCCTGAACCATCTCACTCCCTCTTCGAGAGTGTGTGATTAAGATCACACGTGGACACCCATACAAAATAGGGGGTAACAGAACTGAAGTTGGATCTTCTCTCTCTCTCACTCACACACACACACACAGACAGTCACACATATATGTTTCTGAATGCCTTTCAGTTATCTATCTTTAATTTTTCTGTAAACGACATTTGAATGAATAACTACACACTCAATATCAATGATTCTCTTCTTATATTGGTTATTGTGTGTACCAGTTTCTGCACTGTTTTTCAATGAAAGCTTCGTTACAATATTTGACTATGTAAGCATAGGGTGATTATTTGCAACTGCTAAGAGTTACATCATCGAAAGAGGGAGGAAGTAAATGTTTGAATCTATGACTGATTGTGTTTGTTGGCCATTCAGGTTATTTACAGCAGCTGATAGCGATGATCTCTACATTGCTGCACAGTTCATTGCAAGGTTAAGGCCGTGGTCTACCTTGATGGGTGTTGGTTGGGGATATGGAGCGAATATATTAACCAAGTATCTTGGAGAAGCATCTGAGACAACTCCTCTAGCAGCTGCTGTATCTATAGGGAATCCGTTTGACCTGGATGAGGCCACCAGATCATTGTCTCATTATTCACTTCTTGATAGGAAATTTGTAGAGGGCTTGAAAGATATTCTTCAGCGTAATAAGGTTTGTGCATTGGTAAAATGTTCCCATAGTAGCAAAGGTCTGATTGTTACAGTTGTTCTTTTCTCTTGTTTTTTGAAAGAAGGGTAATTGTTTTTTGTCAGCAATTACTAAGACGTCATATTTTTTTCTTTCAATTATAGGCTCTATTTCAAGGGAGGAAGAAAGGATTTGATATTTCAAAAGCATTGTCAGCAACATCTGTTAGAGAGTTTGAAATGGCAATATCAAGAGTTGCCCATGGTTGTGATACAATAGAGAGCTTCTATGCCAAATCAAGTTCCAGGGAAACTATAAAAAGGGTGAAGATCCCAGTACTATTCATACAGGCAAGTTCAAATTGACTTTATTCACCTGCAATCCATTGTATGGTTGGAAAATGAATGATTTTTTCATAAATGTTGTCAAAAACTAAAATTCCTTATTTCCAGTGTTGCTTTTGTGCTCCTAACTATATACCGTATCTTTATAGGTTTATTGACTTTGAGGTATGATTTTGATTTGTCCTGTCTTTCCCTGGTTTGGTTTTAACTTATTATTCTATTCTGATGAACTAAGGAAATTGGCTACTTATAATTCATTCCTCGACTTAATGATAGAACCAATATGTCTAATATGTCTTTTATCTACCATATTTTTTGAAAAAATCCATCATATTTTCTTTCATGAAATAGAGAATTACATCATAGAACAAAGAGTTATCAAGCAAACAACAGGTTTACCAGGATTATCTACTAAAGGAATTTGTGTTTGGAAGCCTCCCTTTAGTTACAACTTTACTATGTAAGATGCAAACAAAGATCCTGCTTGGTCAAAAGGCAAAATATTCTCCTTTATAGCTTTAGAATAATTTTTTTAGACTCATTAGTTACAACTTACTTCCATATGTGGTGCAAACAAAGATCCTTTTTGTCAAAAGGTAAATATGTGATCTGGCTCTTTTATAATTTGAAATACTGATTAATTCTTTTGGGATGATGATCAAGTACTATATAGTATATGGATGGAAGGATTGAGGGAAAGAACTAGTTGAACTTTTTGGTTTTGTTTTCTGGAGGGTGTGGTAGTTAGTCTTGAGTAAGGCCACTTGATTACTAAGAGAAGGACAACAATGAATTCAGAAAATCTTAAGAGAAATATAAAGCCCACATTATCTGTTATATCATAGGAACGAGGAGGATTAGCAATTTTAAGTAACTCATGCTCATCATATTCTGTAAATATCAGGTTTGTAGTTTCATGTCATAATGACCTTTTGTCACTTAGTATTTCTTCTTTAGCATAGCATTTGTATTTTAGTTTGTCCAACCATATTTGAAACTCCACTTTAGGAATTTGTGTAGTATTCTAAATCATAGGGAGTTATATAAGGTGCCAAATATATTTAAGGATAAGTTATCTATTTAAGGGCCCTCACTTTTCTTCTGAGCACTGGGATTGCCTAGAACAAGTTGAGGGGGTTGGAGAGCGAGCAGTGGGTTATTTGGTCATGCTGCAAGGCATGCCTCCCCAGTAATCAAGCAAGTGGTGTAGGTGTGCAACGCCCATTTCGACCTTCTGAACTTGGACAATAATCTGCAAATGAAGATTTATACAGATCAGGAAAGTGTCATGTTAATTTTCAGACTATTGTAAGCAGATTCTGTGCTTTGAAAGGATAACATAAATCCTAGAAAGCTGAAAACTTGAAAGCTTCTATTAAAACGGTAGATCTAAGTATCCTAAACTACAAATACATACTGCTGAAAATTTGAACAGCAAATTTACAGATCTGAACTCTCATTCACATCTATTTTCTCTTGAATATGGAAAGAAGAAAATACATTGCAATATCTCAAAACAAAAACTAGCGAACCAACACAATGGTGCACCTTGCATCTCCTCCATAGAATAGGAAGAAGAGGGAGGACACAATGTATCTGGAGTCTGGACACATGCAAGAAGCACTTGGTTTGATTGTGTCAAACCCTAACCCTGATCTGAACTAGTGTGCCCTATCTGCATGGATAAGAGTGCAAAGAGAAGTGCACCTCATTCTGGAGATCCGTTGCATCAAGCAAATTTATTGGTGCATACTAGAGAATTGTGCCCTTGACTAGTGATAGACAACTCCCATGCAAGCACCTTCGGCAACCTAGAGATCTGTGCCATCCAAGAATAGACCATGAATGCACTCTCAGACCTGAACTGAACTAAAGACTAACAAAACAGAATTGGAATTGCTAAACCTAAACAACATGCAAACTGGATTTAATTGAAGGTGGCAACATTGGAAATATACTAAGATTGGTGCAAGCATGCTAAAGGCAATGGGCATGCATGCATCCTCTATTCTCCTACACAACTAGGCCTCCCTCACATTGCAGTTATGCACCATTCTTGACTGCCTCACAAAACCTGACACAATCAGCTGAAGAATGTCACTGGTGTATGGATTTGCATCACTACTCCGCAATGCTAAGGGGAAAATTGTCTAAGCAACAGGTAAGAACTCTAACACTCCATCTTTGTGAGGAAAGTGTTCTCCACCAAACCTAAACAATATGCAAACTGGAATTACTTGAAGGTTGCAACATTGGAAATATACTAAGATTTGTGCAAGCATGCTAAAGGCACGCATGCATCCTCTATTCTCCTTCATAACTAGGTCTCCCTCACACTGCAAACTAGTTATGCACCATTCTGGACTGCCTTACAAAATCTGAGACAAACAGCTGAAGAATGTCACTGCTGTACGGATTTGCATCACTACTCCGCAATGCTATGGGGAAAACTGTCTAAGCAACAGGTAAGAACTCTAACACTCCCTCTTTGTGAGGAGAGTGTTCTCCACCAAACCTAGTCTCTCCCTGAACATCTCGAACTTTGCCTTTGCCAAGGGCTTTAGTCAAGATATCCAAAACCTGTTGATCTATTTGAACATACTCTACAATCACTATTCCTTTCTTAAGCCTATTCCAGAGAATGTGGTACCTATTGTAACTTGTTAATGTACTTGGAAGTTGGAATAGTCATGGAATACTGGATTCTCAGACAGTCTGATACAACTTTAATGTCATAGTAGACCATAGTAGGCTCCAACTTCTCTCCTATCAACTTTACTATCAGCTTGTGAAGACCAGAGTAGGCTCCAACATCTCACCTATCAGCTTTGCTATCAACTTGTGTGCCGGATGCCATATGCTCTGTCTTTGTTAATTTAATACATCAATGCCCACTTCTTGCTGAACCAAGATATCATTCTGAACCCAAATTAAAATAACAACCTGAAGTACTCTTCCTATCACCAACATCCCTCATCAAGTCAGCATCAACAAGACCAAAATAAGAGGCATGCAATGAATCTTATTTGGATAAACTATACACTATTTCATAGTGTACACTGCAAAACATATATCAAGTCTAGTATTAACCAGATACATCAAAGATACAATCAATTATCTATACATTGAAGGATCTACCAAATCTAAATCCAAGTCTGCATGTAACTTCAGATTTGGTATCATGGGAGTGGCCAAGGGTTTACAATCCATCTTCTAAAACCTCTTCAGAATTTCAACTGCATACTTACCTTGTCCGAGGAACACCTCACTTGGACTCTGCCACACCTATAGACACAAGAAATAATGCATTAGTCCAATGTCCTTTATCTTGAACTCAGGTGCCAATTCTGCCTTGCACTCTGCTATGAGTTTCATGGTATTCCTTGTAAGTATTAGGTCATTTACATGCAACACCTAAAGACCCAAAGAAGCATACAAGGTCTATCCAATATCTAATAAAGATTGGGATTTGCAAATTTTTTGGTGAATCCCAACCTAACAAGTACTCATCAATCCTAGGGTACTGTTTATGCACAACCTAGCAGCCAACGGATAGGCAAGAAATCAAATACGAACCTGGCACAACTATGGAATTTTTCTCAAACGTGTCACTACCAGAAGAAACTCCTCTTTTCAGTTTCCTAAGCCTAGAGATGAGCAGACCTAGACTAACAAAGGGAGAGACTAACCAGATTTTTTCCAAGGTCAACTAACAAAGTTAGGCTAACTTTGGATACTAGTCTAGCTACCTTTTGGAAAGGTAATGAGATTAAGACACACTCTAGTCTAAAAGGTGAAATAGGATATTTGCGAAGTGGAATCTAACACCAATTAGCCAAATATGATTCAAGGCAACATTAAAGATCCAGATAAAACAATTATCATAAAAAGAAAGACATGATGCAAAAATGAAATAATATTTGAGCATGAGCAAACTATGATTTGACTTGAAAGGCATAATGCTTCAAACAAAATCAGTATCATGTAAGCATTAACATAACATCATGGCACCAATAAATTAAGCAAGATATGAAAAATTAAATCAGATTGCTAATATACTATCAACCATGAACAATTATGCTAGTAAAAATGCCATTCACATGTAGAGCAATTATGAATATTCCAAGGAGAGCATTTTGCTTATCAGTTCTTAGATCATAAAAGAATATAACTATTATCACAATTCTTGTAGTTGCCCCTTAAGGTGATCCTATCTAGGATGGTAGAGGGGAGGCAACTAAAGTTGTGACCTACGGAAGCTAAAACCTCTGAAATATTCTAGTTGTCACACTAGTCAAAGTTACTGACACTTTAAACCAAGCTGAGAACTAAGCCTAGGGGGTGTCCCTATGATCATGATAACCCTACAAATGGATAATCTAGATGGATTCTTGAATGTATCTTGATGAGATCTCTTAGTCTTATGGTTAATTAGATATTAAAACAATTACTAAGAGAAAGAGTGTGCCTATGTGAAAAACCTCAATTTTCCCTAACTAGGGTTTGACCGAGAATAAAATGCAGGGACAAAAATGTATAATTGATTAAATTAGGCACTCATACTAATTTCTAGGTGATAGATATGTTGATTAGAGGTGATTCTAGCTATACCCAGATTAAGGTTTGAGCCGAAATGAGCAATTCCCCAAGGAGGGCGATTTTCCCCAAGAGAGTGCAGTGCTTTGGATGGGCAAATGGAGTCCGATTAACTTGAAATTTTCTCTCTAAGGGTTTTACGTGATTTCCAACTTGGGTTTTTAATATCAAATGTGGCCTCGACCTAGAACTAGGAGAAACCTAAAACTAGTGTTTTAAGGAAAGGGTTTTAATAAATTTTATTGTCCCTAGGATGGATTAAATTGAAAGGATAAGAGAAAATATTTTTGAACTCACTTGTATCTTAGGAGATGCCAAGAATGTGATGATTGTCCTCAACGCTTCCTAATTGCAAGAGGTTTTGATGCCCAACTTTGCCCAACGAATTATTGTTACCAACTAAGTTGCACTAAGTTGGATTTCTAAAGGAGCTGCCAAAGTTGAACAATCACTTGTTCAAATTTCAAGTTCAGAAGTCCTTGTAGGCCTTCCTAGGCCCCTTTTAAATTTTTTTTAACATGTTCATACCCCATGGGGAATTGTAATAAAATGAGTTAGCATGATGACTTCATGTAAAAGGTTTGGTTTCTTAGGACTTAGTCATTAATGCATTATTCCAGGGTGTTTTTTCCTTGTTAATTATTTATTAGTTTTAAGCGATAAATAATTTTCGAGTTTTTCACCCAAACCTCAAAAGCTGGAATAATTGCCTTAGTAAGCAAGCCTTATGAGGTTATTAAAACCTATGTGTCGATGTATATTACCATGCTAATTATTATTTTGAGTCATTATGAACATGTCCTAAGTCCCCCATAGTTTTTTTTAATTTCCGGAATTTTTTTTCTTCTTTTTTTAATCCGTTTTTACAGGCTCATTTTTAATAAGTTAATTGTAAAAATGTAAACTCATAAAAATGTGGCTAGGAGGTTGTTTTTGCCATGGGGGTGCTTATTTTCTAACTCGGAGCACCCACTTAACCCTTAAACCCATTTTCCTAAGTATTCGAGTAATTATTTAACCCCAAAATTAATAATTACTTGAAAAACCCAAAAAGACCCAAAAATGAAATATTTAAAAAATTCGGCAATTAAAAAAATAAAAGAAAATTGCCAAAAGTGAATTTTATGACTTGGCAAACTAAAGGGGCAAGTACCCGGGCAAGTTGGGCAAGATGGATGTTGCCATTTCCCACTGAACAAAGCAGTTGATGTTTCCTCATGATGAGAGGGGCGCTTTTCTCCATGTGGGGCACAAATCCCAAGCAAAGGTGGAAGCTTAGGCGATATGGCTAAGCTTGGGTGATGTGGCTTTCAAGGTTTTGGAAGTTGCTATTCCCCTTGCTCTCATCCAACCCATTCCAACCTTCATCCAACCCACAACCAACTCACTGGGGCTAGCGCATCCTTGAGGAGATTCGTCTACCCTCTCTTACTCCGGTTTTCTATATAGGCAGGCACTCTCTCTTCATTCTGGACGGATGATTTTGGGCATTGAACCTCTACTCCTGTAATGTGTAATGTTGATTATTGATTAATAAAATGATTTGGAGGTTGATGCAAGTGTGGTCTATGGTGTTTGGATGTGTGTTCATTGATGCAATATTGAGGTAATCTGTAGATTTTTGCAAACTTGTATGTGTTCGGGATTGCGGGCTTTTGAAGGGAACTGCATTTTGATAAGATAGGAAGTAATACT
>LPNX010796797.1:949260-1012692 GCA_001517045.1 Pseudotsuga menziesii | reverse complement strand
ATTGAAATTCTATTGGTTCTTGAATTCCAACTCACAAAAAATTATTTTGGCACGTTTTCTTATAAGGCCCATTTTAGACCCCAAATTTCCTCTAATGGATTACTTATTATTGTTATCTGTAGTAGAATGCTTATGAGTTTATGATTGTTCTTGTTTGAATTCATATTTTCATTGAGCATTTATTATTGGATAACACCGACATTTAATCCCCATTTGCGAGTTTTGTAGATCTTTTTACAGGTTGCTTAAATTGGAGTTTTGGATGAGCATGTTAACTCTACTTCTACTCCAGTAACTCTTAAAGAAAGGATTTCATCCCACTGACGATACTTTGTGGATACCTTCTCGCTTTTCTATTCTTATTGTTCAAAGCTTGGTGATACACTTCCGTCACAAAAAAATCAATTTTTTTTTACAGTTACTTTTTGTAGTGCATAGTTAAATCTCTTTACATATCAAAGAATATTTTTTAACTCTGATTTATGTATAAAGGTTCAGATCTGATTATTAAAGTAGCATTTTACAAGATCTAATCATCAACAAGTACTAGCTTAATATTTAAATTTTCTATCTTTAAAGTACTTAAATTTTTGGTCAAATTTTTTATGCTCTTATATGATTATCGAGCATATTTGACTAAACATTGCTCGTTGTTTTGCGGTAGAAGTTGATCGAACAAAGACTAAACATTGCTCGTTGTTTTGCAGCTGAAGTTGATCAAACAAAGAGGCACTCTAGCGAATTTTTGAAGATCTAAGTCAATCCGGAGATCCCTCTTCTTACAACCCTTTCTTTGGCCATTTCTCTAAGACCCTAATATTGTAAAACTTGTGTTTCCTATTCTACGAAGGAGCACAAGTATTTCTGATTCTAACTCATTGTAAAAAAGAGAAGCAAGTGGGCAGCCAAGTGCCCACACCCCATCACCCCAGGGGGGATTTGCATTTTTTCTATTTTTTCAGTTTTTATTTTTATTTTTTCAATTTCTTTCAAGTTTCTTAAGTAAAATTAACCAATCTGGCTGTGTTATGTGAACCATTGTGATTTAAAAAAATCATATTTAGTTCTAAAACACTTAAAATTTACAAGGCTTCAGTTCTCGTATGCTCTTATGACCACTGCAGAACTTTGGCTGGATCGATGGGACAATCGAAAAGGGATTGAAGTGACTAGTAATTAGTTGAACATTTCAATCAATCCCTACAAGTGAAAATCCGACACTTTTTCGATCTTACCAAGTTATGGGGAAATTCTGCAAGTGAAGCGGGAACCACTAGAAAGTGACCGTGGGGCACCGTTAGGATACACCCTGTTTGGTGTAGTGTTGAACACAACCCCACAACTCCATCTAGCCCACATGTCACTGTGAGAGCCACCTCTTTGTAAATTCGGACATATTCCTTGTATCCCCTGGGTATATCAGGAATGCCATTCCCCTTAATAATCAGATCACCACATTCTAATAAAATTTATCAAGAATCAACCCACTCCTTAATCACTCATTTAATAATTTTAAAAGGAACCAACTTAGACAACTGCAATACTTATCGAGACCTCACTAGCAACTTGCATTCACACAAGCACTCCAATGGCACTAGTCTTTATGGTATCAATTTATTTCTGAGCTTGTAAGTTAATTCTTGTGTTAAGCGAATGTTGTTTACATGCTATTGATTCAATCATTCTTGCAAAGTTATCTCAGTTGTAATATTTTATCATTGTATCTCCTAGAATAGTTGTTTTAATTTCATAGATTAGACAACCTTAGTTTATTTTACTAGGGACCACCCCCCTTGGCTCCGCTAGGAGAGAGCCTAGACGGAGGAGTCAAGATCAAGTGACAATACTTTGACTCTTGCTTGCCCTCAAGGTTGCACCCAGTGGCTTAAATATTTATGCCACGTGACCCGAGGTGCGAATTAGGCTGCAACAATGCCCAAGTTCGCGCTCCTCTTGCAAGACAAATAACCTAAATTTAATTTGAATCGCAACAAAAGGAAAACTGTGACAAAGATCCAGAGAATGAAAATGACTAGAGTAACGCAATCTATAAATCAAAGACCACTCCCTGTTTTTTAAAACAAATTGAATGAGAGGAAAGAGGTTTCCTTGCTACTGCGCCCTCCTACAAGGTGTCCTCTCTGCCACAAGTTTGAAACACAATGGTTTTGCCAAAAAAATGAAGATCTACTCACAATGTTCCTTGAGAAACAATATTCAATCCCAATTCCCAAACTCAACCATAAGATCACAAGATATGCACCATAAAATATTTTTCTACTATTAAGTCACTTCAAGAGCCAAATTCCCAATGGGATACAATGAGGGGGATCTCTTCTTTGTATAGCTTTTGGGGGTCTCTTCTTTGTATAGCTTTTGAGAGCCCTAAACCCTAACTCACTTTCTTATTCGATGGTTGTGCTTAAAACATCATTAACGGTGGAGATGTTTTTATTTTGTTCTACATACATGGATCAATATGACCAAATCAAAGGGGGTACACTTTTGCCCAAGGACGCCTTAGTAAGGCGATCTACAACAAAGTGCCAAGATATAACAATGTAATACATGAAGGGGGGCGCCTTAGGGACATAAATCACCCTAGGCCCCCTCATAACATAATAACATAAGATATATCATGATAATACATCAATAACCAAGGTGAGGGGCGTCCCATGGGGGATGTCCTCCCTATAGAAGCCAATAGAAATAATGTGGACCCCAATGCCGAGTGAAACTGGTGAAGAATGATTCGTAGAGCCATCATATATCATCACAAAACCATCCCATGCCATTTCCTTGACCATCCTAGCCAAATCGATTTTCTTAAGTTATTTCGTAGTCCATTTTTTGTGAATTTCATGTTGGTACATCATCCCGAAACTATAAAAATGCCAAAAACTCTCTACTTGCTGCATCCTGTGACAAACTGACAACAAAATGGATCCGAAGACATAGGAGAATAGTAATGATGACTACTCATACCCTCTGGTCCCTCACAACGCCCTAGGAGTGCCATTCTCATCATCGTCTCATTATAAATAATGTGACCAAAATAATAAAAATGATAATAATCAATGAAACTCAAAACTGTGGTCATATGCTGAAAACTAAGACTGTAGTATGTGTGTTGGGCATGTCTAGAACATATATAACCCATCTTGATTTTTGTAGTCATTGCCTTGTGAAACATGCCTGACTTGGTCAAAGTACTCCATCTGAAGGTAAAATAATGATCTGAATGAATCTGCATGCATTCAAGGTAAAAGATGCTCCAAGATGTATATTAATACCCAACTAAAACATGCTAATTATAATCACGGTGACTAAATAATAATACATAAACAAATATACCTGTGTCCTTGACTAGCCTTTGAATCTTCTATGAATCCCCTTGCATGTGCTATACTTGCAAATTTTAACTCGTTTGTTAGCGCTGGGTGAGGGTGGAAAAAAAAGACTTAAGGTAAAGGGCAATGACTCCTTGTTGATTTTGACCATGTGATCTCTCCAAGTGATAATGAATACACACAACTACAGTGACATGCATGACAGAGACATTATGGAATGGTGATGTCTCATAAATGGGTAGAGTACTTGGGCTTGTTTCCTTTAGACTCTAACAAATATCCATTCAACATGTCACGAGGATTTAACTTTAAAGCATTTAAAATTTCAAAAGATAATAGCCAACCTCTAAGGGTAGGTGCCCTGGATATCCTTCTGGGCTCCAGATAATGACTCGACCTAGCCTTGCTGCTAGCGAGTGTCCATAGCCTCGAGAAGTTTGCCACCCTGTTGTCTTGTAGGGACAAATGGCCTTGCATCAAACAAATGATGAGTGCTCATCCCTTGGCCACTGACTAGTTTTATAACATTTACTTCACTTAGGCACTAGTGCTTAGAAGCACTACTAATTGCAGCTTGCCTTTTGCATCATTTAGATTTAGCATTTATGTGTTTCGATGCATTAGTGTCTAAAGACACTTTTATTGGGCATACTTGGTTCAAGGACTAAAGGAAAACCATCCGGTGACACTGGTCGCACATCTCTTCCACAAGGCATCATACAAGCAGAAGGCAAGGAAACATGACACATACTCCATAGCCAGAGACACAATGCAAACATGGGGTCTGTTGTTCGTCGAATGCACACCAGCAGCAGAAATCTTCTGAAAGCTGTCTCCTCACTTATGAAAGTGGGAGAGGTGTGGCCTTGGGGGCAAGCACAGATCCAGGTACTGTCACCTACTTCTAGGTCCTTCGTTTAGGCTAACTCCTAATGAAGCCAAGGGGGGTAGTCCCTAACAAAGAGTTTCTATGGTTCAATGCATTTTAAGTGTTTTTGGTGTATGGTGATGCAGATGGGTGTTGTTTAGGAGTTTATTATGGTGAAAAGATCACAGATTTAAAATTTAAATAGCACAAAGGTATACTTGCAATAATTTAAGGACAACACAACTGATTGATTTAAGCAAAGGCATCCATAATGAAACAAAATATGCACTTCAGATATATAAATGAAATGAGCACAAGACCAGTGCCTTATCCGATGGGTAACGGAGTCAAAATTGTAGTGCTTGGGATGCAAAGATACAAGCGTTCAGTGTGTTTGTGAGATCATTTTGCAAGTGTTCTTTGTAAATTTTATAAATTTTTAGTGATCTTGATTATTATGGCTAAGAACACAAGGTATCAACGGTAAATATACCTTTAGTGGCTCCCCTCAATGACATGTCGGATCGTCTAGTATTCTAGGCTAGGTGTCCAAGGAACTTAACCAACAAGCTAGAACTTTGATACAACGGTTTGTTCTGGCGTCACTAGCAAGAATTTGTCCACTACCTCAGTATTTATCGACAACGCCGGTTCGTTGGTTATGGGGGTGAAAGTTTTACTTATGGTTGTCACTTGTAAGATTAATCAATTTCCAATCATCGTTCTGGGTACGAATCCAACTTTTTAAGGTTAACAGAGCATACTAAGTGATGGAAAGCAACGAAGTAAATTTTATGGGGAATGTGTGTTGGAAATATTTTATTAATTATGAGCACACAGATGAACCTCTTCGACAGAGAGTGCTCTTGACTTTGTCTTATGACAGAAGTTCAAAAGACTTTGGCTAATCTATATGTCTAATGCAAGGAAAATGCAATGTAACTATGCTCTCCGATAGAGAGTGCTCTTGACTTGGGTTATGGCAAGTTCAAGAGACTTTGGTTTCTTTTTAAGAGACAAGCAGATTGTAAATGTGGAAACCAAGTGATAGCTCAAAAAGATTAATAAACAATGACTTGAAAGAAACTAACTTAGAAAAATAAACTGAATTAGCAACTAGTATTCTAAGCATAATATGAAACTACTCTAAGCATGCTAATAACCAAACAAAAGGACAACCCAAGGCTCTTCCCCAAATGGGGGAAGGAAAACACAAAGTGTGAGAGACCTTATCCCACTTAGCCTTTTTATTAATCAAGTACAATATTGAGGACTTTCAACCTTTTGGGAACTGAAAGTAAGCAAAAACTTGGAACAAGAAGTCTTATGACTTCTTTTACAAAAAGGAGAGTGAGAAGCTTTAGATCTTCTTGTTTAGCACCATCTTCATTGGGTTTTGGATCTTCCTTATGGTTTCTTGATGTGTTTCTCTTCTTCTTTGGGTAATCTCCAAGTGTTTTAGGTTCAAGTCTCTCTTTGCTTCACCTTTGCACTTTATTCTCCTCTCAATACCTACAACAAACAAAAATCCAAACAACTCATGTACCCATTAGTCATTAGCAAAATAAATCAAACTTGAAACTAATCTAAGATTAAGATCTACAAACTTAAATCTAAGATGCAAAATTTTACATGCAAAGAGGGAAAGAAGAAGAGGGTAAAATGGAGCAAAAAGAGGGCTGAAATGAATGAGGAAAAGAGAAAAAAAGGGGGAGCGAACAACAGTGAAGAATGCTGCAAAAAGTGAAGAAAGAGGCTGAAAATAATGATGAAAGAGGGCAGCCAACAAAAATGATAGTTGGCTGCAACAAAAGTGAAAAATAGGGCAGCGAAAGGGGTGAAAAGAAAGGGCAGAAAACAGTAGAAATTGGGGCAGCGATAGGGGTGAAAAGAGGGCAGCGAAAGAGAGGGAGAAGGCTAGGAGAAGAGGATGGACGAGAGCAAGAAGTTGATGAGAACAAGGTCTTGAAGATGGGGAAGAAATCACAAAGAAGACAGTAACCAAGTAACCGGAAAGAGCTTTTTAGAAGTTTGTTAGAGAAGTCAAGAAAGATCTAGAACCGCTTGCAACCCTGCAAACAAAATATATTAATCAAGGAACATTTGTATGGTGAAGGTATTAGATGCTGAAAGCTCCTACTAGATGCAATCCCTGAAGACACAAACACTCAATGCAAATTGATTAGAAACCTAAGTACTAGATTGTTAGTCTTCAATAAACATAATAATCAAATTGCAATACAAGGGTAGGGTGAAAGAGATATTACTTCACATAGGATGAAGACACAATGCCAAAAGCCCATCAAATGACCTCCAAAGTCTCAATATTTTATTAACAAAAAGAAGCTTACAAATTCCACCAGAGTTTCTATGCCAAACTCTCCCTCCCTGATTAGAGCTCCAAGAGCCTCTACTTATACAAAATACCAAGCCCTAGGGGGGCTTTTAATGAACCAGAGATCAAGCTTAGTTAAGTGAGCTTGAACTGAGCTGAACTAGAGCTGAAGTGAAGAGGAACTAGAGAGGAACTGAGTTAAACCACCAACACACTCAATCAAACCCCATTTCTGGGTATGCCTGGGTATGTCGGGTAGGTGGTTTGGGCAAAATGGAGTTTGGGAGTTTTGGAGTTTTGATTTAGTATTTAGGTATTTATGGAATTAGAAGTTGTAGGTTTTAGTAGGAGTAGATAAAATTAATTAAATTCCGATTTTTAGATAGAATAAATAAAGCAAATAAGTATGTCTCGTATTGGGAGTTAGATGTGGATATGATAGGGAATGAACTTACTTATTAGTCCTCCCTCGATGGGGCCTTGACATTGGAAGTTGATAAAATTAATTAAATTCCGATTTTTAGATAGAATAAATAAAGCAGATAAGTATGTCTCGTATTGGGAGTTAGATGTGGATATGATAGGGAATGAACTTACTTATTAGTCCTCCCTCGATGGGGCCTTGACATTGGAAGTTGATCGATAAGATAGACTGATAATGATGAGTATTTTATATGGGTTAGTTGGAACGCCCCACCCCATAAGATGTGTTCAAAAAATTGGTACATTTTCAGTATTGGTAACGAATACATCCTGGCAATCTGTGTGTCTCGTTGGTGTACCAAAAACAATTCGGCGTCTCCTTGATCTCATGCATGAGTCCTTGATCTCATGCGTGAGTCTTAGTTGAAGTGACAACAAACTAATGATTGGAGGAGAGCCGAGCCATGTGGTGGCCATAAATCAAGGAGATCTCCCATCAAACAAGCGTGAACTCCAATCTAATGTTGAGGTGAGCTCTATCTCCACCCGATACACCACGTGTGATCTTCTCCATCTTCTCCAATAGCGTGAGCTCTAATCTTGAGTTGACGTCACCTCTTCTTTTACTAACTCGCATGCATGGAAATAACACGCGATACACCATGGCTTAACCTTATTACTTATTTAAAATGTAAGGAGTCCACACATCCCACTTCACACCCACACTAGCGCATGGTATGGTGATGGATACAATACCATGGTTTAATACTTTATTGCTCGAGGGATGTGTTTACATTAAGGTACAGCATGGTTTTTTCTTTTTTAAAAATATCATTCTCAAGTGGGGAGGGTCCCCCCATTCCAAACACATGCATACTTCATACTCCATGCTAGCATGAGCCCCATTTAAGATGCTTACGATTTCCCTTTTCATGAAATTAAAACGTGACTATTCCTTTAAACCATAGTTTAAGTCATATCACTTGAAGGGGGTCGTAAGACCTATGGCCCACTTGCCGTGCCACCTTGAGCTAATAAAATATTTGATTTTTTCTTTTTAACTATTTTGACCAAGTGCCAAAATGCCCATTTTTAGCATTAAAATGCCATCTTGATGCATTTTTAGCCAAATACTGCCTCACGGGGTGCTCTGGCTACTTGACTAATGGTGAAAGTGGCCCTTGGAGTAAAGAAGCTGCTCCGGGCTTGAAGATGAGCCCAACCATGCTGAAAACGGACTCTGGATCGTTCATTTTTTACATTTTGAATTTTCTCATTTAAACCATTAAAAATGGCTTAAAAACAGAGAAAATTATTTTTTCTCGGAATCAAACGAAACTCTAGGAGGACCTAGTACATGTTCATACGACTCAATCGGAATGCCTAGCATGATGAAAAACATTGACATGAAGGCTCTAATAACCTCCTAAGGCCGGAACACCAAGACAACTACCCCAGCTTTGGAGGTGCGAGTGAAAAACTCGGAAATTATTAGTCGTTTGTTCAACAACCAATAATAACCAAGGGAAAAAACACTCTGGGCTAGTCGGTTTGATGCTTAAGTCCCAGAAGCCGAGCCTTTTATAAAAAATTAAATGCTAGGACATTTTTTACAATTTCCCCAAGGGGGTTTGAACATGTATTTTACAAAAAATAAAAGGTTCAGCAAAAACCTGGCTAACTCTGGAACACACTGAACTTCTGAACTCTGGAGATGAGCATTCATCATGCTCGATAACTGGTGGCTCAATAGGAAGTTCAACTATTGTACAAAATAGTTGGTAACAGGGTCCATCATGCATAGGGGTCAAAGTGGGAAAAGCTCATCAATCTCATAAGTCTCTGTCATAAGTCAAAGGGTAAAACAATACAGATGAAGACTGGATGTATAGAGACAAGTGATAAGGTGGTGTCAGCATAGCAAGACAAGGTAAGTTTGTATAAAGCATGGCATAGACATTGGACTTACATATTAGACCTCCAACCATTCACAAAACAAGTTAGGCATCACAGTACAAGTCAAATAAACATAGGTCACCATAATCATAGCATATCAAGTCAAGGGTGTTAGTATACATCAGAGAGCAAACTAAAACCAAGAAGCAATACTTGATCTCACCATATATGTGTCTCTGTTTGAAGTGCCACTATGTCTGTCAAGAATGTACCATCTCTGTTGCTCTGCTCAAATGAACTATGACTCTACCAAAGTAATCTCAATGGACTAAGAAATCTCAGTCATGGCAAGGGACTGCTGAATAAGGCGATGAATATCTCTGTGATATGGCTCATGTTGACAATCAATCCATGTTGTATCCCCATGTATAAGACTAGCTTTGAAAATGAGAAAATCACCATCTGCTGCATCACGGTAGCCCAGTTACAATGTATGTGATAACAATAACATTGAGAATTCAATACATGTGAAGTAACTTAATCATAGCATAACTAGCAAGAACATTAACCATTATTCAGTGTCCAAGTAGAGTGAATAGCTAATGTCAGCAAAAATGACTGAAAATAACAATAAGTTATGCTATGGGCATGATCAACTATAAGATATTGATGATAAGCGCAAGTACTTAGCTGATCTAATTATAAAAATGTTGGAGTTTTTGCAACTTCGGAAGATATTATTATTGTACCTCCCGTGGGAATTGAACTTGATGTATTCAATCATGTAAACCCTAGAAAGAACCATGTGAACCTTGGGGTGAAAAGCAAGCAAAAGGAAAAGATAAAAATAAATTATTAAAATATATTTTATTGCTCCCCCAAGAAAAGTCGGCCCCAATGAATTTTCCACTTGGAAAATCAGTATAAATAGGAGGCTCCCCTCATTATAGTACACATACACAAGTGAAATTTGCATTACTGGGAGAGTTTGCACTTGCTGAAGGAGAAGACTGTTTTGGGATTTCTATCTTTGGAAAGTACTTCCATCTTTTCTCTCTCTTCTTTGTACACTGTTCTTAGAATTATCATCTCTATACGAAGGTTGCTGCTTTTTCATCCATTTGGGTTTCCCAAGATAAAAATTATTGTGTTATTGTTTTGTGCTTTGTCATTCTTGTAGTGATCCTATTGGTAAATGCAATAAAGATATACTGCTATAATCTTGTGAAAATCTAACATGGTATCAGACCAGTACTAGAAGAAGCCATTGTCGAACTTTGTCGGAACCCTGCCGGAACTAGGGTTTCATCTTTCAAAGCCTTTACTCAACTTTTTGGCAGAAAACGAGCCTTGGGAATTTCTCTCTAAGGAGATCACATCTCTTGGTGAACGTAGAACTCAATTATGAGAATTTTCAATTTTTGACCTATTTCTACAACTGCAGCATAAATTAGGGTTTCAGTTTTTCACCTATTTCCTCGACAGTTTTGGCTTGACTCTACCTCTTCTTAACTCGCCTCTCTAGGGCGCATTCACCTGTGGAGTCAGTTTTTCCAAGCTCCAACTTTCATTTTTTGACCTAGTCTCTCCTAGGGTTTCAAATCCAGATCTACAGTGAAGATGATTAGTATGAAAGTTGAAGATCGTCTAGAAGGGGCTTCCAACTTCATCTCTTGGAAGTCTAGGGTTCTTCTTCTACTAAAAGAAATGATCTATTATAGTTTGTAAATACAAAGGTCCTAGAACCAAAAGCCGAAGAAGACGAAACCTCGCTGGAGGAAAATGGATGCCAAAGCAAGAAGGATTTTGGTGGACTCAGTTAGAGGCCACTTGGTTCCTCAAATCTCAGAAAATATGACAGCTAGGAAGATGTTTAAGACCTTGAAGAAGCTATTTGAACACAGTAACATCAATGTGACTCTCACTTTGAGGATAAATTGTCAAATATGAGATGACGAAGTTCGAAAATATTGCCTCATATTTCATGAGGATCATCGAGCTCCGGGACAAGCTAAAGTCCAGTGGAGACAACCTTGAAGAAAAGTATCTTGTCATGACCACCTAAAATGGTCTCCCACCATCTTGAGAGTCTTTCATCCACACCATAAGTGGTCGAACCAAGTTGCCCAAATTTGGTCGAACCCAGGAAGAGACAAGAATAGCAACACGACAAAGACTTCATGGCACTCAACCTGAGGAGAATCAAGCATTTGTATCTCATGCCAAGAAGGCAACGAAAGGGAAAGAAAGTTTTACAATCACAAGCACCAAGGTAGAAAATCAAGTCCACCCCCAGAGCAGAAGAAAGAGAAGAAAGATTTATCTCAGATACAGTGCTACAGATGCAAGGCATATGGTCATTATGCCAGTAATTGTTAAAGTTCAAACAAAAGGAAGCATGAAGCTTCAACTGCTGATGTAGAAGAAGACACTCCTCATAAGAAGGCAATGAATGATGAACGTTTGGAGTTCTTCTTTTTATATCCAAACTGTGATGATCGCCCAACAAACATATGAAGATCAACAGACTCTGGCTGTGGAAGATTTTCAACAAAACAACCAAAAGATAAGTATTTGATCTTACATGCTCTAGTAGATTAGATCTGGTTACTTTTGAATATGTTTTACGCAGATCTACATTTCTAGATTCAGGTAGTAATTGAGCATGTGATTCCTTTATTAACAAGTAGGATTATGTTGTATTTGCTATTCACATGATTGTTTAAATAGCCTATCATGCTGCACAACCCATCTAGGATGACAAGTCCTTCATAACATACTTGGAGTAGTACACACTCCTAATGGTATGCTATAATGGAGACCAGAAGGATCCAAATAATGGCATCATGTGTGTTGTGTCAAAGCATTGACTAAAAGTTGCCTACGTTGTTTTGTTAATACATTGATTATGAAATATTGCTAACCATCTGACAGGATTTGACTTATAGGGAATGCCATGATCTACAAGGACAAGTGATCCCATGGATATACAGATGGAATGGAAGCAGAAAGCATGAATTATGACCCTCAGACCCAGGATGATCTCATGCAGAGATTTGGTGATCAAAAGCGGAAGGCTTCTACGAATGTCACTCTATCTGTTGCTTCAACAAGATTTACTCAACCGACTTTTGAGAGACCAAGGGAGTTATCCCTCAAAGACAAGGATTTTGGTCTATTACATATGATAGATACCTGATGACATTGCCGTCATGATTCAAACAAGACAATTGAAGGATCCTTGATGAACCTGGTTATCACCAGGATGGATACTTACTTTGCATCTTTCCAGTCTACATTCATGTGCCCAAGTTAGAACCTTCAGGCAAGAAAGGAACATTCGTGGGACCCTGCAAGTCTTCAAAAGATTATAGAATATACATCCTAGGATTGAGGCAAGTCGAAGTCAGTCGGGATGTAACCTTTGAAGAAGAAATGGCTATCCGGAAAGGAAGAGGATCTGATATGGAGATCGATGATGATGAAGAGATGAGATTATCTCCCTCTCCAGATATTAAGAGGGAGTCTGAAGAAGGGAATGAACCGATCGGTCCCATTGATTCAGTTGAGCCAGATGATGCTCCTACAGATATGGTAGTAAGCCAGAAAAGACCTAGACAGGTGTTATCACATATATAGTAGCCAGGCTACCATATTCTATTTTTCAGACACAGTACTTTTTTAAGCCAGATCTCTTACATATGAGATGCTGAGATGAGCAGTTTTGCTGGATCGTTATTGTATTTGTGGACTATTGTACTCTCCCATGTCAGGACTGAGTCTCAGGACACTCAGATTTGAGGATTGATGTAGCCATTTAGTCATTTACAGAGCAGTTATTGATGCCCAGTTTTATGTCAGCACTCTCTCATTGGACAGATGATGGTTTCAGATGGATTATATTGCATGATTATGACTCAACTTTTTATATTGTGTTGTGGTTATCATTGCTCTTATACTCATCTTTGTGACATGTATTAACATGTGGTGTCATGACCTGGCGGTCATAATAATATGGACTTGGATGTATTTGTATTTATGTATTGATGTCCCTACCCTGACTTTGAAGTTCTTGATCTATACTCATTGGTTTTACCCTCCTTAGGGAGAATAGAGGTAGTCATTCCCACCATTGTTTTGGCTTGCTAGTGTTGGCTTCATCATTCATTGTCTCCACCCACCCATTACCTTCCAGTTTAGTTTTCAACCCGACTGACTTCTTGACTTATGGCATGGAGGACCTTTTCCACCGCTAGAACCTTTGTTGGAAAAGCCTCCCTGTTTATATTGTCTCGGCTCTGAGTTGGTGACAGAACTTGCCTTTGGTGAGTTGGATTGTATACCTAAATCATTCTGGTCGGTTGTCCCGATGTTTGGCACTATGCAGAACTCCCCCTGGTCACTTGAGATGTTGTTGGCTAAAAATGAAAGCTCATGTACTACTTGTATTGGAAATGTTTGTATGCGCCCATGGAAAATGAAAATGCTAAACTGTGTTTCTTAACATATGTAAAGAGGGCAAGAGCAATGAAATGCTAAAATACCCCTTGAAGGGTATAAGAAAAGGTCCAAAAAGCAATGGTTAAATATATGCTGACCTTATAAATTTGAATATGCCCCGGATGGAAGCTGCGATTTGCTGTGCTTTTAAGCACTGGTGAAGTCCCAAAGGGTCATATAGGCCAAAAAGGCCATGGAAATAAAATTGATGATCCTAATGAAACTGGATCAAACTTGATGTAGTCATGATGCCTAAGTTGAATAAGCACTCTCTAAACAACTCAACCATTTGTGAGGCACTGCCATTCCTTGTGTTGTTGTTTGTCCGACATCGGTTTTAGTGAGTTTTTCCCTTCCATATCTGAAGTGTCATGATGTTAAGTAGGAGGTCATCCTTTGCACTAGCCTTGTAAAATTTCACCCTTCACCCTTCACTAGCAAATTGACTACAACTATGAAGTGAGTATAGTCTTGAAAGTCTAGTCCGAGTAATAATAAATAAAGCCTTATATATGTATTTGTTGATGTACCACCAGTGAAATGACTGCTACTTGTTGTGATTGTTGCTTAAATGAGTTGTAGAGCATGTCTTAGCCTTATAACACTTGCAGCAGATGGATGATAGTCTAAGTTATATTATTGGTATCTGATCATTTATAGATGGTTATATTGTATTGGATATGGTTGATGATCAGGTAGAGACCTGAGAGGGGTATGAGTATACACCCTAGATGGATTGAGACTCTCTGAGTCTAATGAGACAGTTTATTTCCAGTTCCGGGCACTTGCAGAGATGATCAGGCTCATTTTACCTTTCTGATGCAGTTTTGCTTCACAGGTTGATGTGTCTGAGCAGGGAGATGTTTCAGTTGGATCTCGTAGGGCGTTGTATGGGCATAGGGGGTGCAGCCACTTGTTTGTACCATAGTACCCCCATCCTAGAAAGCCCGGTGGGCTCAGTTTGATAACGCAGGCACCCTAGGAGGTTGTTTTGGTAGGTTCACGTTTCTCGAGGCAGATTAAGAAATGATTAAATGGCTATTGAAGAAATCGATTTGGGTTACTGAGGCAAGGAAATGACATGGGATGAGTCATGATGATGAGAGTGATGTCCTCCACACCTTCTCCAGCAGTTGCAGCACCTGATTGGGCCCACACCTATTTTTTGGGCATTTTATATCATTTTCTGGACCTTTGGGGAGGCTCATGATTTCCTCAAGGAGGCACAAAGTCAAAGAATTAAAATGTTATATTATTTTATTGTGCCATGGGGCACCCATAGGGAGTTAGTTAACACTCCTTGGACCCACCATGTGCTTCATTTATTTCTTGTGGAGTAGGGTACCCTCTTGATGGGTGATTTAGTCCACTTTGGTACTTTATGGTTACATTGATCCATGTATTGTATGTTGAGCTCATCTCAACCATTGATTAGAACATTTTATCTTTTAACCTTAACCACTCATTTTGAAAGTGGTTAGGATTCGGTTATGATTGTGGTTCTCTCATTTCTATTTAAAGGAGAGAGCTTATCATTTGTAAGGGGTCTTTGGCTTTTGGATTTGAATAATAGAAAGATTTTTCCGTGGATATTTTTTGGATCTGCTTTGCATTTGATGTTCTCAAATGGTGATTGGATAGTTTTCTGCTTCCTAGCATTGTGGAAATTCATGTGAGATCTATATTTTTTCTGCTATCATTGTCTTGTCTACAGGAGGGCGTTTTGGCTGGAGTGTTTTTGTAGGGGGACCTCAACTCGTTTGGTTATCTTCGTCTTGGATCAGGGGGTTTCATTAGTGTCATTGTGATCTATGATTAATTTTTTTTTATTTTCCTATAGCATTTGGTTTCTTTATCTTGTCTTAGCAAATCTTATATTGTTGACGTTTGCTCATGCAGGGTAAGGGGTGCATTGGTGGCTTGGGGCTTACATCCGTCCTAGAAATCATGTGGATCTTCTAGAATTGATCGGGATAGCAAGGATCATCGCTGTTAAGACTTCTACAAGCATTTCCAGCTACGATCCAACAGGTAATTCTCATCTCTTGAACAGATCTAAATCCATTGTACCTATTTTCCTTCCATTTTTCCGAAAATCCTTAAAATACTAAAAAACCCTTAAAAAATACTAAATCCGGGAACCGTCCGATCTTTGGCCAAACCACTACTGGGTTTCATAGATCGGGCCTCCCCCTCATTGAATCTACTGCAATGCTGGTCAAATTCCTGCTGGTTTGACCTAGATCTGAATTTTAGTCTGAAAATTGCATAACGCCCCCACTGAAAATTTGACCTGCTAGGGTTTTGACTTTTTCTGATTTCTGACTTCATAGACTGATAGATCGGGTCTCACATAGTTCAAATCACCCCCAACGCTGTCCAGATTCATGATAGTGTGACCTAGATCTGAGTTTTAGACTTAAAACAGCCCTAGCACCATCACTGAAAAACTGGACCTTTCCGGAGTTTACTGTTTCCGAAATCTGACAGGCTAGGCTGATAGATCAAGTCTTGAGCACTCCAGAACACCCCTAACGCTGAGCTAGATTCAGCCTCCTTGCCCTAGATTTGAAGAAATCAGTTTTTCACCCTCTCATCCTTAATCATCAACTTTGACTTTTTCAAGAACTGACTTTTTCTAAATTTCTCTGAACCAAGTGTGTAGATCAGCCCCTCCTGGTCCCATTTCACCTTCAACGCTGAGCTGGTTGTCTGCTAGTGGCCTTAGATCTACATATCTGTCTCCTCCAACCCTAGCGCTAGCCTTCCTTGATTGAATTTTTGCCCAAATTGAGCCATCCGGACCAAAACACTTATCTGGGTCCACAGATCAGGGTCTACCCTAGGTGGGTTCACCTCAATGCTGGATGTATATTGACTCCATTGCCCAATGCATGAAAGGCACTGATCTCCCATCCCTAGCGCTAGCCCTGAATTGACCCTTTTCCCCTTGAAATTGGCTGTTCCTTGATGACTCAGACAATCACACCTATTCACCTTCTTCATTGAGTTTATCAGCCAAGTACTAGATAGTCTCGACTATTTTCTTGCCCATCCTGCCTCAGTTACGCTTCCCAAGGCAGAGATCATCTTCTTTAGTTGCTAGTACCAAAACCATAGATCTAATTATTTTCCCAAAGGTCATCCGATTACCGCTTTGGATCAGTCAACATACTGCTAAGGTCCTGATCCATCTACTGAAACCTACTGTATATCTAGAGTTTCTGAACACCTTACACCTTACGTACCTCAAAGTGCATTTGATCTGTTCTGGTGTCTAGGTCTGATCTCTCCTATCGGGAGCAGATCCGGGTCTCCCCCATTGTTGTCTTGGACTAGATAACATAAAGCGAAAACTGCCTTGATTGACGTGACAACCATCCATTTGGGAGTCTAGGCAATCTTGGTTCCACCTCCCTAGTTGCTTGCCCCTCTACCATCCATCCTGGATTCATCATACATAGGCAACTACAAGGTTGGTGATAACAGCAGGCACAACATACTTTGCAGATTGCAGAAACTCCACATGGAGTAGATGGAAGCATTGAAAAAATATAAGGCTAGATTTGTTGCCAAAGGGTTCTCTCAAAAAGAGGGAGTCAATTATGACGAGACAATTGCTCCTGTGGCTCGATATACTTCCATCAGATCGATCATTGCTATTGCTTCAACTATGGGATGGAAGCTACATCAGATGGATGTCAAAACAACCTTTCTCAAAGGTATTATTAAGGAAGAAGTATATATTGAACAACCAGAAGGGTTTGTCGTCCATGGAAAGGAGTCTCATGTATGCGAGCTGAAAAAGGTTTTATATGGACTTAAGCAAGCACCCCGTGCTTGGTATGGACGAATAGACGGATTCCTAGTAAGTATGGGATTCACCAAGAGTGATGCAGACCCTAACCTTTACCACAAGGCTATGAATGATGAGCCACATTTGTTGATAACCTGTTTCTCATTGGAAATGAGAAACTTATCGTATGGTGTAAGAAGAAACTTACCTCCGAGTACGAAATGAAGGATCTTGAATTGATGAACTACTTCTTGGGATTAGAAGTATGGCAGAGGCAGAAAGAGATTTTCTGAAGTCAAGGAAAATATGCCATAGATATACTAAAGAGATTCGGAATGTTGGACTGCAAGTCCATAGCTACTCCAATGGATGCAAATTTGAAGAAGCTGAGAGATTCTACTCCAGATTCAAATTTGATCGATCCCACTATGTATCACCAGCTAATTGGGTCCTTGATGTATCCGACGAACATCAAACCAGATATTTGTTTTGATGTGAATGCCCTTAGTCAGTTCATGTGTGAACCAAGACAGATTCTTTGGACTGCTGCAAAACATGTACTCAGATACTTACACGGTACTGTGGGATATGGTCTACGATATGATTTAGATTGTGACTTGAGACTGTAAGGGTTTACAGACTCAGATTGGGCCGGATGTACTGCAGATAGGAAGAGTTCTTGAGGATGTTGTTTCAGTTTGGGTTCATCAGTAATCTCCTGGTGTAGTAGGAAGCAGAACTCAGTAGCTCTCAGCACTGCAGAGGCCGAGTATATGGCTATTAGCACAGCATCTCGAGAAGCAGTTTGGCTTCGTAAACTTCTTGTAGGTTTGTTTGGCCAGATTCCAAAGCCAACCGTGATTCACTGTGATAACCAGAGCTGTGTGTAGATGTCAGTGAATCCTGTATTTCATGACAAGTCGAAGCATATAGAGATTCAATATCACTTCATACATGATATGGTGCAGAAAGCTGCGGTCCAATTACAGTATATTTCGACAGATGACCAGACTGCAGATATCCTCACCAAGCCTCTTCCCAATGTGAAGTTTGAATACTTTCACGGAAGGCTTGGAGTAGAGGAGAACGTATCCCTCCTTGAGAGGGAGAGATGACTGAGAGATATTTACTATGCTTTTACCTAGGTTCCTCTGCTTGTTCAGATTCTTAGCTAGATATGGGAGAAATCCCATCAGCAGATGAGATGGACAGGTAGTAGATGGTCGGGTTCACATAAGTGCCTCTGCTTGTCCAAGTGCTTAGATAGGTATGGGAGAAATCCCATTGACAGATGAGTCGGACAGGTAGTTGATGGCCGTGCGATTGCATAGGTACCTCTACTCATTCAGGTTCTTAGCTAGGTATGAGAGTATCCCATTGGCAGATGAGACAAACAGGATGTAGATGGTTGTACACATTTGCTCATCCAAGATCTCAAGCCAGGTATGGGAGGATCCCATCGGTAGTAGAGACGGGCAGGTAGCAGAAGATCTTCTCTTAGACATCTTGGTAGAACTAATTCATAATGACACATCTCAAAAACAACCTTCAGTACGCATAGAGATGATGGAGACAGTATAGATGTATAGATGAAACCCAAATGTTCGTGATGCTGATGAAGACCGAAGAATACCTTCCTTGTTGATAGGGAGTGTTGGAGTTTGTGCAACTTCAGAAGATATTATTGTTGTACCTCCAGTGGGAGTTGAACTTGATGTAATCAATCATGTAAACCCTAGAAAGAACCATGTGAACCTTGGGGTGAAAAGCAAGCAAAAGAAAAAGATAAAATAAATTATTAAAATATATTTTATTGCTCCCCCAAGAGAAGGCAGCCCCAGTTAATTTTCTTGGAAAATCAGTGTAAATAGGAGGCACCCCTCCTCATTATAGTACACATACACACAAGTGAAATTCGCATTACTGGGAGAGAGAAGTTCGCACTCGTTGAAGGAGAAGACTGTTTTGGGTTTCTATCTCTGGAAAGTACTTCCATCTTTTCTCTATCTTCTTTGTACACTGTTTTCAGAATATTCATCTTTATATGAAGTTTGCTGGGTTTTCTCCCATTTGGGTTTCCCAGGATAAAAATTATTGTGTTATTGTTTTGTGCTTTGTCTTTCTTCTAGTGATCCTATTGGTAAATGCAATTAAGATATACTGCTATAATCTTGTGAAAATCTAACAAAAAATCAGAATGTTGAAAAGCTTAAAGAAATGACTAACAATACTAAGCATGCATCCAAGTATTAATATTATAAATTAACACCTAAATACACAATGTTAGTGTACTTAACACTAGCTAATCAACATATAACGCTTGCTATAAATTCAGATCTGAAAATGAAACTAACAGAACAGCAAAGAAAATCTAATAGGAAATGAAAGTAAGAAGTTTAAACAAACTACTAGATTAGTTAACAAAAATAAAAAATTGAAACTCCAAAACACTACGATTTATTGGTGGTTTATTTATAGTCTTATAGTGTGTTAAAATTAAGCTACTTAATATGTTTATAGATATGAAATTTTATGCAAGGAGGGGGAGCGAATAGGATCCCCTAAGAGGCTCTCAAAGGTGATCTTGAAAAGGATTGATCCAAGCACCTGAAATTTATAAGCATTAGTAGAAAAAGATTTAAAATGGAGGAACAACTTAACGATAAAAATAAAAGAACTACTAGAAATGAAGACCTAATGCCTTAAAGGGAAACAAGTGTTGGGCATGGAGTCATAAACAAATTCAAAGATGCTAAGTAGTCTTCAAGGGAGAGTGAGGGCAAGCAATCCCTCTCCTTTGCTAGCCAAGTGCAACATCAACTCCTCACTCTAACTTTTGAAGAATTTTGAAAAGATCAAGAGGAAAAGCAATCTATTCTCTAACCAATCATTCACCAAAGGTTAGTAAATACATCAAGTGATTAGATCCAACTAGGAATTGAAAAGAGATTGCAGCAATCTAATCAAATTCTAAAGATCTAATCATAAACTATGAGATTGCAACATTCATACATTTACTTTATTTGAAACAAAATGGAATAGTAAATGTTACCTATGGCCCTTGTGAAGAGCTTCCTTCCACCATTGAACTAAGCTTACAACAACACACCACCAACACTAGAGCCTAAGAATCACTAGAGCAAAATTCCAGCAGAGTATTTTTATTCCAAAGCCATTCGACTATTCGACTCCTGCAAATGAGCAAGAGCCTTCCTTTTATAGCACAAGGGGGCGAATTGGCTCAAAGATGTGGTAAAAAAGTTGCTATATGAGTGATGATCTCAAGCGGATAAGGTGCTAGATCAACGGTCTAGATTACAACTTTTACAAAAGTAGTTATGCCCGCAAGCCAAGTCATTTTTCCTTAATGGGATGAATTTACTCTTTGACTTGTAAATAGCTGTAAAATATTACAAAACCATGGGACTTTTTCAAAACCATGAGTTGAACAAATGGTGTGTGAATACCATGGGTGAGCTTCCTTGGGCAAATCGTTGGTCAAAGCATCCTTGATGAGCAAAAAGCATGCGAGAGGTTAATCCATGTGAAAAATAGTAAATGGTGGGTTGAGATATAATCTTGAGTTGAGATAGAGGTTAGATGACTCCAATAAACCTCAACATATGTGCCCAAGTTCCACATCACCAAATTTTGCCTCCACATGTGTGCCCAAATGCCACATAAACAAATCAACCTCTAGGAGAAAAACTAGTAATTGTAGTATTTCTCATGCAAAAATTAACAAAGTGCACCTCAATGAAGAATTAGTACAAAAATTGCACTTTTTTAGTCTGTTGATCTGGAACATTCCACAAGTCTGATTCAAGCCTGCGGCCTCCTCCATAAGTGGCTCAGAAGTCAGATGGCTCCCTTAAAACATGCTACAGCAAGTGATTAAATGCAAATTGTCAGCAAATAAGTCCTCAGGGATGGATTGGCCCCTCCCTCATGGGCCATTAGAGTACATCAAGCTTTGATTTCAGGGCTGACTGTGGTATATGGTGCTGTTCCGGGGCTGCTTGTGCTTGATGAGTGTGGGTTGCTCTTTTAAACCCCAGATCTGATCTTCTAGGTCTGATTACACCTTATAGAGTGCCCAGTATGTTGATCTTCCTTCAAAGACTGCCCAGAGTGAGATATGATGCTGTCACTGCTGTTTGATGGTGTCTTATTTGGTCAAACTTGTCCCTAAATTGCCCTTTTATGCACATATCTCAGATTTGTCCTAAAATTTAATCCAGATCTGAAAATTAAGGCTGCTTGACTCCTGTCCATATCAAGAACCACTTTAAAACTGCTCGGATTAGATGTTTAGTGCTTCTCTTCAAACTCAGAATCAACGTACCTGCAAGAAGAGAGGATTTGCTGCTGACACAAGGGTATGGAGATGAAGTTTTCACCACTGTTTATAACCAGAATCTTCAAAGATGCTCGGAACTGTCTAAAAGTGCCTCAGAACTGATATATGGCTCTCTTCATTGCTGTAAGTGACTGTCTTTCACCATTTTTAAGGCTACAACCGACCCAGAACTCCTAAAAATCACTGTTTGCCTGCTGATGTGGACTGATGATGACTGCTGCTGCTCAGATCTAGGGCTGTTTCATGCCCAGACATGCTGGTTAGTGACAGTACTCAAATTTTGGGCTGTTTACACCTTAAACACCGGTCAGAACTGCTTCATACATCCTTTTGTCATGGTGAAAGGTGTCCAGATTTGAGGGAAAGGTCTGCTGATGTCATAATCCACTCGGAAATTTTCAAAACAGTCTTAGATTAGCTCAGCGATCTTCTAGAAAATCCTTAGTGAACAGTCTAGACTCTATACAAATAAGGGGTTAACAGGGTCATTTAGGGAGATCTAGTAGGTAGGGAGGTAAGTAATCGAAATGCCCAATGACTCAAAGAAGGAACATGACTTAGATCGTCAGCCCCACTGGTTTAAGGATGAAAGTTCTTAGAGGAGTAATGTGCCAAAAAGGATACTCATAGCACCCTAAGGAGGTGTTTTCCATCTGCCACAGTTTGTGAAGGTAGATGATATGCCTGAAGGTTGTCATGTGCCACACTTTGTATATACAATGCACTGAGGACAAATCTGTCTGCGCCAAGTAAGACATTGGAGAATGCTAGTTTGGACCCTCTCAATTCAAGACCATGCTGTATGACCAAGGCAAGGGCCCTAAATCTCAGATGAGTCAGATCCATATAAAGTGGTAGGTTTGGTGTATAGAAGAACCTCCTGCACTAGAGATTCTATAATTTAGCATTAGTTTGACAGATAAGCAGAACTATTTTGAGGAGTGTTTATAACTTTCTCGATACATGGCTTGCCATTGTAGAAAAGAGACCAGTTATTAATTTTCCTCGTCTCTACAATCCCTTCTCTAGACCTTTAAAGCTCCATTTGGCAGCATGGAAGCCCTAATCCAAATAAATCTTCTTATATAACTTGAAAAAATTAACCTGAAATAGTCATCACAAAGAATTAGTCTCTATGTAAGAAAGATAATTTCTAGAAAATTTCCACTCAATTCAGGTTGGAATTTATAATTTTTTGGAAATGCTTCTTATGCTACATTAGCATCATTAAATTTCAACAATTAATTGTTGCCTTCTACGCATTATCAAGTATTGAGAGTTAATTCCTGCCTTACTCTGTTGGGTGAAGAACATTGCAATTCGTCATTGATACTTAATGATAAGAATGCTCTGAACTCTATAAAGTTTCTGCTCTGTGCTGAAGCTTGTATAATAGTATCTGGAAATCAATTTTGGAATCAGCCATAACTGCTCATACTATATGCTTTTTGGACTCTTGTGGTTTGCAATTCTATTCTAATATCGATAGACAGTGTATCTTTATTATTTGTATGGTTGTTGTAATGAAATATATGGCTAATTACAAACTTTTTTTTTGAACTTGTGACTGTCATTTGAATACGATGAACAGAATGATGACATCATGGCACCACCTTTTTCTGTTCCACGGAATACAATAGAAGACAATCCATTCACAAGTCTTCTGATGCATTCTTCAATGCCAACTAGATATGCCAATGCAAGTGGATGGAATGCCACAAAACAGTGGTGTGAGAATCTTGTGATAGAGGTAATTGATCAATTTCTCGATAGTCTGTCTTGTCGTTTTGTTCTGTTTTGAATATAGAATTGTGAAAACATTTTCAAATTCCTCAGAATCAAAATATTATTTGGAGTTCTCCAAGTCGAGTCTAATTTTATGCGAGGTTTGAATGAATTCTTGAGTTCCAAATTGAAATGTTTTGTATATATTGTTCTCCAAAGTTCTTTAGTTCCAAGACTTCACTAAGTAGTAAGAATTAAAATTGATGTTTAGAGGGCTGGAATGTGATGAAATGGCCCTATATATCATATCAAGATGTAATGTTCCCAATTGTGTGTTCTCTTGTTATGCTAGCAGAGGTTTTTTTTGGAGTGTGTATGCCTGATTAGAGGGATTAGTTAATTATTCAATGTCAGCTGGGAAAAAAGCAACACTAAAAAGTGACGTTGAGTAATTAAATTGAAAAGGGGGTTATAAAGTGGCTTAGGGAAAAATTACATGACTACTTCATAATTATTTAATGGGCTCCTAAAAGTAACTTCGGCTTTATTAAGCCACTTTAATCAGAAGTTGAGCAGGAAAAAAGTAAAAATGGCGAGAAAAAAAGGGAAAAGTGGTCTGTTGCTGCCTTTCACGTACCTGGGGGGGTTAGATTGGCGTGGCAGAAATCTTCAAGCCACTGGGTGCGTCCTTGGGGGCAAGTCTCGAGCCAAGTACTGTCACTCAACACTTAACTCCTCTGTCTAGTTCAACTCCTAGCGAAGCCAATGAGGGTGGTCCCTATGAAAAGAATCTAAGGCTTTTAAGCTTAAGAAATAAACGATGAAATTAGTCTAGGAGTTTGAAATGAAATACTGAAACAAGAGCATCACACATGAAATAAACCAGTAGTATGTAGATGATACATCAACCACGACACATTAGACCCACTTAAGCAAAATATTGTTTAATTAGACCAATGCCGAAAAAAGGGTAAATGGAGTCTGCTAAAAAATAAATGTTGTGCAATGCTTTTTGGTCAGTTTTAGTTATTAATAATTATGGATGAAAAATGGATTAAGGGAAAAAGGGGATTCCCGATATACCGGAAAGTACTTGGGAATATGTCCAGATTTCAACTAATGTGGCTTCGCACAAGGACGTGTGGGCTAGATGGAGTCATGGGGGTGTGTCTAATACTACACCAAACAAGGGTGTAGCTTGACGGGGCCCCACGATCACTTTCTAGTTGTTCCCATTTCCTTTGCAAAATTTTCCCACAAATAGTTAAGCTCGAAAACGCCGGATTTTCATTATGTTTTGTGGGCGATTAATTTTATTAAAATGTTTTTTTATTAGATGTGAAAAATTAATGAGTGCACACTTCCGCTTTTGGTTATCTTAAAGCTCAGGGAAAACCTGCAATGGGCAAGAGCATACACGGAAATCAAAATGGCGGATGTTTATTCCAATTACTTTACTTGAAAAAGGAAAGAGCATAACATTAAACTCTAAAAACTACTTTAGAAACTATACAGCCTGTTAAGGCAGAGTGTGTGATTGTGTTACAAAAGTAAAGCAAAAAGTTAGAAAAATTCACACCATGAAAAGACAAGTGCAAATCCTCCAGGGGGGATGGGGTGTGGGCACTTGGTTTCCCACCTGATCTCCTTTATTATGGTAATTACAATGCTTAAAGAAGTCCTCTTTCTCCTTATAAGATCGGATGAAAGATGTTACAATAGTATGAAGAAATGTTAAGGATGAAGAAGAGGGTTTCATGGATGTCTTCATTTGCTTGAACTTGCCAACCATAGTGCCTAAATTTTTTTTTTCTGCTGTCCTAATACAATAACCAGCAAAAATAATTAGTAGAAAAAGCACCCAACATCACTTTAAGAGTGATTCGGGCAAACTAGAAAAATACTTGAAAATTATGTTAAGTTAGAGACTAACTCTATGAAACATTTAACTAAGAAATTTGGGCTTGTAAGATCCAATTTCTTAGGATCTTGGACAGCCTTTAAAGGGCTGCTAATAATTCACTTTGATGCTAGATATTAACCTCACAATAAAAATAAAACTAGTCAAATTACAAGCTTTAAGATTTACTTGAACTAACTTGAAAAAATGGAGATTTCTAAACTAGATCTAAATGAGAAAAGATAAAACTTTATGCAACTTTTAGATCTAAGCAAGATATTCTTATAAATTAGATCCAGGAAGATTTTAACATTTTAAAGCAAGTAGATCTAAGAAATAAGAAGAGGTAATTGTTGTCACATATATAGCAGCTGGGCTACCATTGTTGTCACATATAAGAAGAGGTTATCAACAATGATTCAAGTATGTTCCTCAAGTAAGTTCTCCATCTTTTGATTTTCTCATGCATTGTCCATCACAATCACTTTTACTGAAAAAACCCTCTTTAGAAGTAGAAAAATCATCGGATCAATTTGCATTGGGAATCTGCAAATTTGGCGATATTCTTTTAGATCTAAGCAAGATATTCTTATAAATTAGATCTAGGAAGATTTTAACATTTTAAAGCAAGTAGATCTAAGAAATAAGAAGAGGTAATTGTTGTCACATATATAGTAGCTGGGCTACCATTGTTGTCACATATAAGAAGAGGTTATCACAATGATTCAGGTATGTTCCTCAAGTAAGTTCTCCATCTTTTGATTTTCTCATGCATTGCCCATCACAATCACTTTTACTGAAAAAACCCTCTTTAGATAAGAAAAATCATCGGATCAATTTGCATTGAGAATCTGCAAATTTGGCGATTTGGGTTTTGTTGGCCATCCCTCAAAAGTCTTCTCCCTCCTAGGCGTCAGCATTGGACTCAATTACCCATCTCCAGGCACTGGACACTTAGGAAGGTAGCGCCCCCCTTTGGTCCGGCAGCCAATTTCTCCGAGTTTTGTTCCGGTTTCACTTGGATCTTTTACAGTTGTCAAATCTTTCATCCAAGTCATCAACATCAATCTTGTCTTGGGAATTTCTCAATTATTTGCTTAAATCCCCCAGGGTCTAGGGTTGATCATTTGAACCAACACATTAAATCCTAGCTTTGATCCAATTCTGCACAAGCCACCTGATTGTTTAACTTGAGTAACATTACCAACATAATTAACCACCTCTGCTCAAGTATCCTTAATTTGTGACCTATCCCCCGAATGTAGGGTTTCAAGCACTCATCTTACGTAGTCTCCTTTAGGAGTCTGATCTGGTGATTTGCTTTAGATTTTTCCTTTCAAGTTTCAAGATAGATTTGGGTCTCCCCCATTGTCACTTGGGCTTCTCTAGTGGCATAAAGCGAAGGAAGTCTTAATCGGCGTGACAACCATCCATCTTTTGGGGGTTAGGATTTTCGTAAGTCACCGCTTTGGTTGCCCGTCCCCTTTGCCATCCTGTATAGGATTCCTCTATCGGGGCAAATACAAGATCCATGATAACATTTTTGGCGTCGTTGTTGGGGAGGTAGGGGCTTACCTTGGTTCATTTTATGTACCTTCGGTGTCTGTGAATGGTTTTTTTGTTTATGTTCATTCATATCACATCCGGTTTTAAATCCAGTGGTTGTATTCGTTAATTATTTAATTCTGTACAATAATTGTATTGTTTATATATCTCCTACGACATTTTAATTTCGGTGAACACACCAATTCGTTCATCTGGCGACTCCACAACGCGACTCCCCTGAGGGACCTACCCACGAGTATAACCTTCGAAGTCAGAATAATCCTGAAAGTTCATTAACATATACCCATAATCAGAACAAGAATCTTAAAGATCAATCTTCAAATTTCTTTTGGAGGGTGGTTAATTCACCACGACAAATTTTAGATAACCCGCCCAAAGTTTTTCAATCTAGTCCCGTGTTTATTCAACCCGATTCCCCAACCGGTAGTTCAAATTCTCTTATTCCTCCAAACAGTCCACCTAGAGCAAACTCTCCAATGGATCACACCAATTCCCCTGCAGGACCTAGGCGTTTCAGAGGTCAAGCCAAGGCTTCTCCTTTTGATATCTCATTGATTCAAGGTGCTCCCCATGACATGCTTGAGAACTATTTTGATAAAATTCCAAAATTCACTGGATCATCTGCGATTCCTATTGAAGAGCATATTGAATTAGTGTGGAACTATATGGATGCTTATGGGGCTGAAGCAGAAGACGTATACATGATAGCCCTTAAAACATCTTTGGAAGGAGATGCCCGAGGATGGTTTGATAGACTACCTATAGGGTCAATAGATGGTCATGATAATTTTACTAAGAAAATCATAGAGGATTGGTCGTCCAAGCCAGATAATAGGTTCCTTTTAAATCAGTTATTTGAAGTCAAGAAGAGAGAAAAGGAAACCATCCATGAATTTTACGTAAGATTTGACAAATTGGTCCCCAATAATCCCCAAGATTTAAGACTAACAGAACAAGCTATCCTATCCTTTATCTAAACATTTTTGAAGGATGGTTTGGTTTAAATCTCAAGGAAAAGAATCCTAATGACCTCAAAACCGCTCAAACCTGGGCTAAGAAATCATAAGCCAACACGGCCTCTATGGGAAAGAATAATTCTTTGGATGCTTATGCTCCTTCGTCTTCTCGTAGTGATCCAAAACCCATAAGAGATAAGGAACCTGTCACTGAGGAGAAACCCACTCTAGAGGCAATGTTTGAAATGATGAAGAGTCTCATATTGTTCACTAAAGACATAGCAAAGACTAGGGAAAATGATTGGTATAGAGATTTCTATTGCCCAAGACCTTATTGGAACAATCAAAGAGGGTCTGTAGATGATAATAGACAAATCCCTAGAAGAAATGAGCTTGCAAAGAACAAAAATGTGAACATATGCGAGGAGCCTGAGGAAGAGCCTGAATTCTTTGACCTTGAGGATCAAGGCATAAACTTAGTTGAAGACTTCACTGATGAGGAGGAATTTGGTAGAATTCTACTTGAAGAGGAAGATTGGGAAGAAGAAGAAGACATGGTGTGCACCACAACACAACTCACCACTCAAGTATACCGGTGTAGAAACAAAGAACAAGACATTACACCTTTCTTAGATAAGCATATAATCTTAGAGGAAGAAGAATGGGAAGAACATGATCTTTGCGACTATGACTTGGGGATTGACATAGAGCAAGAATTGCATAAAGTCATGCAAAATGTGTCCCTAAGTGAATTAGTAAAGTTGCCATTAGTCAAAGATCAGGTTCAACAGTTTTTCGATAACATCCCAGTAGCAAATGCTCCCTTGATTGTTTATGAGTCTTGCCACATCCACAGTGTTAGAGGTTGGGAGGTAGAAGTAGATCCTCCCATTTAGATTCACACTACTATCTATGAGAGGAAGAGTGGAGGACATCCTCCTTTCTATCTCACATTGCAAATTAACAACCTCTTGCTCCATAATTGCATGCTAGACTCTGAAGCCGCTATGAATGTTATGCCTCCGAGCATTATGAAAGAAATGGGAGTAGAAATCACTCGTCCGTATGGAGATGTTTGCGGAATTGATTCAAGGGGTGTCCAAGCATATGGGCTAATCAAGAACTTGAAGGATGATTTGTTTGCTTGCCTCGATTTAAACACCATGATGGATGTAGTAGTGATTGATCTTCCCCCTGTGTATGGCATGTTGTTATCTAGGAAATGGGCTACTGGGTTAGGTGGATACTTTATGATGGATTTATCATATGCTTGCATACCCAATTATGATGGGAGTTTGATAAGAGTTTGTAGGGAACTTTTCATTGATGGATATCTTGAGACCCACGAAGATGGACTGAAGAATAATTATGGTAAAGGTACCCTGGGTGTTGAAAGAATAAACATGGTAAGAGGACGATTATACACCTGTGTTCTTTACGGGAGTAGGTAGTTCTGATTCTGAAGATGAAAGTGATGTTAGGTTTAGATAGGAGCTTATCCATCAGCACCTGATAGGAGAAATTATGGACGATAATTCATAACATTTTTTTGAGGCCCCTAATCATATCTCAATTATCTATCGAAGCCCCTGAATCAACCTTACATAGTGAGGCTTCTACCGTAAGGAATAATATGCCAAATTCCCTGACAAGAAGAACTTACCGCTCTATCCAAGAAATTAGGAAAAATATGAGGGATGACCTAGGATGGGAAATGACAGGGCTTATTAATTGAAGTTGGGAAGAGGATGTTCTAATTAACAATGCCTTTGTGGAGGAGTTTTCCCTGAACAATTTGCTAGACAACAATTCCTCCCATGTAGTTGAAAGCGCAAACCAAGCTTCTACTGGTAATCAATTTGAATTGGTTAATCAACATGAGCCACCAAACCAAGGAGCAAACCTGAGTAACTTTCGCTACCCATCAGGTTCACATTTTCCACCTTTTTTGTTACCTCCAGAGAGGCCTGATGATGAAAGAAATGATACATCTCACATTCCTATTACACCTTTAGCATCCTTCAAAGAAGTAGAAAGAAATCTATCTGAAGCCTCTCGGAAAGGAAAACTACCTATGCCCCATGGAGACGGTTCTAGTGAGCAAGTCGATCATCTTGATGCCATTTCTGTCCTTGAAACTGATATTGACGAAGTATTTCGAGATTTTTGGACTATTAGGGAAACAATTAAAGAAGTAATATTAACACACCCAGAGGAGGTTGAAAGAGAGCCCAACAATCCAAGAAGGGAAGTAAGAGAGATTTTGGTGGGAAGAATTGCCATTACCATAGATGGGGGTCATCCACGTTTCAATGCTATACCTGAAAGAAGTAGGACAATGCCATTTCCCTGTACCAAAGGTAACACTGATGCCTCCATAATACCTATCCGAGATATTCCAGTTGTGTCTTCATCCATTAACCGACGTAGGTACTCCTATGGTGATAAGGTGATTGTTTAGAATCGTGTGTTTAATCACATTTCAAGACAGTCAGGAAATCTTTGGATGGGACCACTGATAGTAGAACGATTTGAAGGTAATATTTATTTTTTATCTACTGAAGATGGTCACGGTTTCAAAATTCCAGTAAATTAAGTTTATTTAAGGGGGACTATGTCCTGGGCATGACTTAGCGTATCATCTTTTCACGATCTGCTAGAGTAGGTAGGATTGAATAAGCTCTCTGAGCAGTAGTTGAATCTGTTTACTGTCTGTTTGATGCATGAGTTTTCCAGTTACTGAGTTTTGCCTGTTTAGTTCTTTTATTGCATTTGAAATGATTAGATTAGAATTCACTTTTCAGCATTATACTTTCCAGCATTAGTTATGTCAATTTATTTTGCATATATTTTTCCCATACATGCTGCTTTGGCATTTCTTGCTTCCATGTGTGTAGATAACATGTATTTGCTCCTTACAAAGATCATTCCTCTTGTGGGTGAAGTAGACGGACTGTTATCACATATACATTTGCAGCTGGGCTACCATGATGCAACATACAGACTTATCTCTTATTCTATTCTGAGCTATTTTTCAGATGTGGTTTTAGCATGGATCATTACAACCTCAGCCATTTCAGAGCCTTGTTTAGTAGAGTTTCCTTGCCAAGACTGTGATCCATTGGTCAAAAGAGATGATTTCAGTGATGACCTAGTTCATTGGAGCAGAGTAGCAGATCAGATGTGGTACATGTTGTTCGCTGATTGCACACCAGCAGCAGAAATCAATTGAAAGCTGTCTTCTCACTTAGAAAAGTGGGAGAGGTGTGACCTTGGGGGCAAGCACAGAGCTAGGTACTGTCACCTACTCCTAGCTCCTCCGTTTAGGCTAACTCCTAACGAAGCTAAGGGGGTTAGTCCTTGCAAAAGAGTTTTCTACAACTCTTAAGTTGTTAAAGTGTTTTTTGAAGGTTGCGGATGCAGATGGGTGTTTTTTAGGAGTTATTATGATTAAAAGGTGTTTTACTTATTATGAATGTGACACAAGATCAAAAAAGGCAATCCACGTTGCAAATGAGAGATTTAAAAGATAAATTTAAATTCTAGACATCAATTATGCATTCAGTGATAACAATTATATTAAGCCATAGACAATTGATCATATAATTATGCAAAACAAAACAAGGACCAGTGCCTTATGGAGTCGATGAAACTGAAATGCGCTGAAGAAATAAACACAGGTCTGGAATTTAAACCAATGAATGTTAGATTGTGCAAGTGTTCTTGGTAAGTTTTAAGGATTTTAATGGTGATTTTGCTTAAGGTGTCTGGAAATCTTAACCGAAAATACCTTTAGTGGCTCTGTTCGAAGACATGACGGACCTGTCTGGAATCACAAGCTAGGTGTTCAATAACTTAACCAATTGTGTCCAGATTGGGTTTCCTGGCGCCCACACTTGGAATTTGCCCACTATCTGAGTATTTTATCGAGACAATGCCGGTGCGTCGGCGTTGGTTATGGGGTAAAAGTTTTAATTATGTTGTTATTGTAGTCTTAGCAAGTCCGTTCACCGTTCTGAGTACGAACAACGAAGTAAATTAATTAGAGGGAGTGTGAGTTGAAAGATTTTATTAAGTCAATTAATTAAACTCTCCGACAGAGAGCGCTCTTGACCATGTCTTATGACAAAGGTTCAAGAGTCTTATATAATCTAGATGCCTAATGCAAGGATATGCAAGACTAATGTTGCTCTCCGATAGAGAGTGCTCTTGACTTGTGTTTCTGCAAGTTCAAGAGTCTTACTTATCGATTAATTGATTAACTTGATTAAACAATATGATGCATGAAACTAAAGTGAAGTATTAAACTCTCCGACAAAGAGCACTCTTGATCCACCTTATGGTGAGTTCTAGAGATTTCTACTTTAAGCAGTTGATTTACTTACGAAAGATACAAAATTAAGAGATGAAGTAATCAACTTATTCAATGAATCAAATGTGCTAATCTAACAATTAGTATTTTAAGAGAAATGATACAAGTATTATAAGCAAAAGCACACCTAATCTAAGCACATAAGAAGATGAAAACACCACAAACCTTCCCAAATGGGGGAGGATGAGAGTGGGGACTTAAAAACCCCACTCAAACAAAGATATTTTTATTAAGATTTTACAACTTGCCTTTAGGAATTCAACCTTTGAAAGGACTTTTGAAGGAATGCATGAAATTTTTTATTATTGAACTTTATGTAAAAATGAGAGTGATTTACTTTTTATTCAAACCCTTTCTTCGAACTTGCAAAAAGGGAAAAAGAAGGTGATGGAAAAGAGCAATAGAACAAGGCAAAAGAAGGCTGAAACAAAAGGAAATGGAGGGGAAAAAGGGAGGAAGATAAACAGGAAATTAAAAACAAGAGAAGGGAAGAATAGGGCAGCGAACTAGATGGCCAAATAAATGCAAAAAATAGTGAAAACGGGGCAGCGAAAGAAAATGAAGATGGCTATCATAAAAATGCAAAAAAGAGGACAATGAACTAATTAATCAAAGAGCTGCAAAAAATGATGAAAATGGGGCAGCAAAAGAAGAGAAAGATGGCTGTCATAAAAATGCAAAAACAGGGCAGTGAAGAAAAAAGAGAAGAAAAGGCACACAACAAGGCAAGAAAGAAGAGGTTAGCAAGCAAGAAATCGAGAAAATCAAGGAGCAAACAAGAGAACTAGAAGAGGGAAGTTTGTAGATCCAGGTAACCAAATGTGTTTTTGAAACTTTGTTGATGGAGGGAAGGAGAAGTTTTGACTGTTATGTCTCTTTCTTGGATTGGGAGGTGCTTAGAAAGACCTACAAAATGAATGAGTTAGATGGAAAAAACCACTGGTTCATGAAGAAGAGCTTGATCTCAAGCTTGTACTTCACCTCTAATGATCCCTGCAAAACCCTTACAAACAATATTCGAACAAGATACTCATAAATTAGATTGTTAGCCCTTCTAGAGTATATAATGAAGAATGATTTAATAATTGAAAAGGCAAGGTGAGAGAGATATCACCAAAGACAATGTGAATCCACAACTCCAATAACTCATGCATGGACCTCCAAAGTCACAACTTTATTCCAACTTCAAACAAATATTACAATAATTTTGGCAGAGTGTTCATGCCCAAAATCTCCATGAAGAAGAGAGTGCCAAGCACCTCTATTTATACAAAATACCAAGCCCCAGGGGCTTTTAATGAAACAGAGATCAATCCGGAGTTACGCTGAGCTAAAGCGGAGTTGAACTGATAATAAGTTGCCAACACACCCAATCAACCTCACCAACTCCAAATCGACGTCTCCTTCTCCCCTCACGCGAATGTACGAAAGGTAGGTGGGTGAAGTCACCACATGCATGCGCTATCCATTCCTTGACGTCATACTCATCCTTCACCTAAATCGCAACTACTCTTTATTAAACCAAAGCTCCATGAACTAAGCGAGTGAGGGGTCCACTATCCACCTCACGCTCCAATCCACCCTCGTGAGTCCTCACGTAACTTATTTACTTCATTATCTAACTTGTAAACAAGGCTATACCAAAAAAAAAATTATAACGTGGAGGGGGTCCACCCCATCCTAGCGCAACCTCCTCATGAGATATCGTGAGCCATCCACAAGGACGTCAATCCACACTTATTAATTCGCAGCCTCCTTAAAAACATTCACATGCATTGGAATTATAGTTTATCAACCATGGTTTAAAATTAATGCTTCAAGTGGAGAGGGTCCACCCGATCCCACACACCACCACTTACATAAGCGTGAGTCCTCATGTAGCTAGCGTGAGCCTTCCTTTAATAAAACGATTTCACCTTTTCTTATCCAAAGTTTAACTCAAACCATGCAAAATGAGGTCGTAAGACAATTTAGACCACATGCCAAGTCATACCCACCACTTAAAAATTCAATTTTACCCTCAATTTTGACTTTTCTAAATTTGGATTTTAGTGCATTCTATCCAATTTTAGCATTTAAATGCTATTTTGGTGCTCAATTAGCCGATTGATGACCTACGGGGTACTCCGGCTGACCGAGTGATGGTGAAAGTGGACCCTGGGGTAATGATGCTGCTCCGGGCTTGAAAATGAGCCCAACCACGCTGAAAACGGACTCTAGATCACACTTTTATTACATTTTGAAATTTTCCATTTAAACCATTAAAAAATGGCTTAAAAAACGGAAAAATTTATTTTTCACGGAATCCAACAAAACTCTAGGGGGACCTAGTACATGTTCATACGACTCAATCGGAATGCCTAGCATGACAAAAAACACTGACATGAAGGCTCTAATAACCTCCCAAGGCCGAAACACCAAGACAACTACCCCAGCTTTTGAGGAGCGAGTGAAAAACTTAGAAATTATTGGTCGTTTATTCAACAACCAATAATAACCAAGGGAAAAAACACTCTGGGCTAGTCGGCTTGATGCCCAAGTCCAGGAAGCTGAGCCTTTTATAAAAATTTAAATGCTAGGACATTTTTTACATTTTCCCCAAGGGGGTATGAACATGTATCTTACAAAAATAAAAAGCTCAGCCAAAAACTGGCTAACTTTGGAACACACTAAACTTCTGAACTCTGGAGATGAGCATTCATCATGCTCGATAGCTGGTGGCTCAATAGGAAGTTCAACTATTGTACAAAATAGTTGGTGACAATAGACACAGTTAGAGAGGGGCCTTGTCAGTTGGAGACAGGCATATATGGTGAGATCAGGTATATGCTTTTGTAGTTTGATTTTGCTCTGTGATGTATATTAAACACCTATGCTTGTCTTGTTAGGATGATTATGGTGACCTATGCTTACATATGTACTAATACTTGAACTTGTGCTAAGACTAATCAAGGGATTTTGATGTTGAAGATTGTTGCTCATGCCATGCTTGTACAAATAGTAAACCTTAGTGCTGTTGGCTCCATGTGTCATTTGTCCCCATACATCTAGTTAATCCGTTGTAGAATTTCATCCCATGACTTAGACTGATTGAGACTTGTGAGATTGAAGATCTTTTCCCCATCTTGACCCCTATGCACAATAGACTCCATGTGGTTATGTGTCTTTGGCTATGAAGTATGTGGCTTGGCCAGTGTGGCTAGGTTCATCGGGAAGTTCTCCTTTTGTTCTCAAAACAAGTGCTCCACCAAACAGTGTTGCTAAACACTAAGCATTGGAACGCATAAAAGCTATATCTAAATGATGCTAAGTATAAATGTTTAAAAAGTAGTCAGTGGCCAAGGGGTTGAGCACTCATTCTTTGTATAATGTAAGGCTCATCTGCCCTCGACAAGGGAAGTAGGGAGAGGCAAACCCATTTGAGCTATGGACTGCTCGTTGGCAGCGGGGCTAGGCCTTAGCCATTTATTGGAGCCCAGAAGGCTTCCCAGGGCACCTGCTCTTGTAGGCTGGCTACTATCTTATGTGAAAAAGAAAGTTATTGAAAAAGAAGATCAATGGCCAGAGGATGAGCACTTGCTCTTTGTATAGTGTTCGGCTCATTTGCCCCCACAGGGAAACATGGTGAGACTAGCCTACAAAGGCTATGCCTTTGTTAGGACTGGAGCCCAGAAGGCTTACAAGGTACCTGCCTTTGAAGGTTGATCTATATTGCAAGTTAGTGCAGAGGAAAACTTGTTAGAGTCTGAGGAAAGCAAACCCAAGTACTTTATCTGCTTGTGAGACACTGCCATCCCCTATTGCTATCTGTCATGCATATGTCACTTTGGTTGAGTGTATTGGTTATCATTCGGAGAGATCACATAGTCAAAGTTAGTCAAAATTCATTCCCCTTCACCTAGCCTTGTTTTCCATCCTCACCCAGCATCAACACACTGTTTAAGCTTTGTAAGTATGGCATGAACAAGCAGACTTCCAGAAGGTTTTGAGATTTTTCAGAAGCACAGGTATATGCTACTTACTATTATTATTATTGTCACCATGATTATGAATAACATGATTTAAGTCTGGTTTTGATATACACCATTGGAGCATTTCTTACCTTGGATGCATGCAGGATCATATTGGTACAGTATCTCACCTCCAGTTTGGGTACTTTGACCTGGTCAACTCAGTTGACCAAGTCAAACACGGTTCCCAAGGTAGTGACTCAAAAAACAACATAGCTTATATTTGTTCTAGACATGTCCATGACCAATAATGCAGTTTCAATTTTGAGAATTTGGCCCCAGATCTCTTGATAATTGATTGTTATCACTTTATTATTGGCCAAATAATCAAATTTTATTACAGATGGCAGTGATTTTGGTTCTCCTAGAGCATTGCAGTGTCCCAGGGGGTATGGGTAGTCACCTATACCATTCTTTTGTGTCTCTGTATCATCCAGTACAGTCAGTTTGCCCCAGTTCTCAGCCTGGATAGAGTTATGCTGACTTTTACCAGTTTCGGAGGATGTACCACCAGAAAATGAACTAGGAAATTCACTGAAAAAATCAATTTGGCCAATTGGGTCAAGGAAATGGCTTGGAAATTTGTTAGATAATGTAGTTTGGCTCCCCAAACAATTCTTCAACAGTTTCAGTCAGCATTGTTGTCCGGATTATTTCATTTTGGCTCAGCTAATGAGGACATCCCCCAAGGGGCGCCCCTCAACTTGGCTAATTGATGTATTTCATTGTTATACCATATGTTATGAGGTTGTAATGGGGCCGAGGGTGAATTAAGCCCCTAGTGACTCCCTTTGATGTATTATCATGATGTATCTTATGTTATCTTATGTTTTCCACCTTAGGGAGGCGTCCTTAAGCAAAAGTGCGCCCCCTTTGAAGTGGTCAACTTGATCCATGTATTGATCTTTGTTGTTGTGATCTCCACTGTTGATGGTGTCTTAATCTCAACCGTAGGATGATAGTTAGGTAAAAAGTGGATACACTCTCAAGCTATTGAAGAGAGGTGATCCCCCCATTGTAAAGCATGAGCTTTGGCACCAGAATATTGAATAAAGAGATTTTGTCTGGGATTACATACTTGTTTCTTTTGTGACGAATCAATGAGATGATGATTGGCACTTCTTTTCTTCTGCACTAAGATCAATCCAACATGTTTTTTGTACCTTTCCTTATACCCGTTTATCTGCAGGTTGAAGGAGGCGATTCTGAGAGAGGCACATTGGTGTGGGGATTCACTTTGTAGCCGTAACTCGGTCTTGGTTACCAGGGAGTTGCAACTTCTTTATGATTTCTTTTCCCTGTACGTCTTCTAGCTTGCATTTCCTGTTTATTTGTCGTATTAATTGAGTTCCTTGATGTGGCAGGTACAACAGGGGCGCTAGGGCCACTGGTGGAAGCAACACTTCATCAAAATCTTGCTCCAAAATCTTATTTGATCTTAAGAAAGGAATTCTTCATCATCTAGGAAATCATCAACAATGATTCAGGTATGTTCCTCAGGTAAGTTTTTAGTAAAAGCAGTGATGGGCAATGCATGAGAAAATCAAAGTAGGAAAAATCACCAGATCAATTTGCACTGGGAATCTGCAAATTTGGCGATTTGGGTTTTGTCGGCCATCCCTCCAAACCTCTTCTCCCTCCTAGGCGTCAGCATTGGACTCCATTACCCATCTCCAGGCACTGGTCACTTAGGAAGGTAGGGCCCTTTTTGGCCTGACAACTAGTTTCTCTTTGTTTTGTTCCGGTTTAACTTGGATCTTTTTAAGTTGTCAGATCTTTCATCCAAGTCAGTTTCCGGGGAGCCTTAATCATCAACATCAACCTTGTCCTAGGAGTTTCTCAATTATCTGCTTCAATCCCCCAGGGTCCAGGTTTGATCATTTGAACCAACACACTAAATCCTAGATTGATCCAATTTTGCACAAGCCACCTATTGTTTAACTTGAGTAACATTACCAACATAATTAACCACTTCTACTCAAGTATCCTTAATTTGTGGCTTATCCCATGAATCTAGGGTTTCAAGCACTCATCTTACATATTCTCCGTCAGGCGTCTGATCTGGTGATTTGCTTTAGATCTTTCCTTTCAGGATAGATCTGGGTCTCCCGCATTGTGACTTTGGCTTCTCTAGTGGCATAAAGCGAAGGAAGTTTTAACCGGCGTGACAACCATCCATCTTTTGGGGGTTAGGATTTCCGTAGGTCACGGCTTTGGTTTCTTGTCCCCTCTGCCATCTTGTACAGGATTCCTCTATCGAGGAAACTACAAGATCCGTGATAACACGGGCAAAGTAAAAAAGACTAGTCAAGTGTAGGATTGGTCAAAGATGACTAATTGACTCAAGGTGAAGGAGATAAGGGAAGCTTTGGGACATTCACTAATCAAGCGAACACTAGGGAAGGTGTCTTACAAATGGATGATGTGTAAGCATATGATACTTCTTTGACCTTGACACAATTAGACTCAACCCCCCCATTGTTTGACTGTTGCTTTTTAGCCAGTGTTCCACCAAGTTTCTGGGACGGTGGGGCATGGGAGCGGGGAAACGCACATTGGGGACGTGTAGAGACACCCCAAAATTTTGGGGTATTTTGGGGTACGGGTGGGCGGGGAGGCGTCAGGGTCCCTAACATAGGGGGGTCGGTCTCTAAAATTATAAAAAAGAAAAAAGAAAAATAATAAAAATATGAACCCCAACATATAAACATATCAATTCCTCATCCCATCACCATTTGCATACTAGCATGCTTATGTTCCTGAAGAATTTAGTGTAATTTAATGTAATCGTTATAGGCAAGCATATCATATCGATGTTTGTTTCTTTTTATTTGTTTCTATTTCGTTTTAAAATGACCATTTAGTGTAAAAGCCTAAAATTTAAGATGAACCATTTCTTTTTTAAGTAAAAAAATTTAAAAAATCGAGGGAAGTGGGGGCCTGTCGGAGCCCTCCATTTTTAGGAGGGGGCGTGTGGGAGCCCCCCAATCCGGGAAACTCCTAGACCCTCGTTTCCCCAAGTTTCGCAGAAAGGGGGGCGCTAGGAAACGTTTCCCATGGAGCCCCCTAGCCCCCGGGGCGTGGGAAGCGTAGGGGGCGAGCCCCCGACCCTGGGAGGCGCGTCCCCGTGGAACACTGTTTTTAGCTCCTTCTTGGACTTGTCTTCTTTGATTTCCTTGGACTTCTTTTTTGTACTTTTTCTTCTTTTAGACCTTGGCCTTTACTTCTTTGGCCTTTTTATGATTGCTTGATTTTTGCAACTTTACTTGGTCTTCTTTTGCTTTCTTTTATTTTAGTGTAAATTTTGCTTTTACACTAGTATCCAGTACAAAGAGTCTTGGACTGGGAGCTGCTTCATGTGCCCTTTTTGAGGCACTAAAAGGGGGAATTTCATTTCACATTTCAGGTCTACGGGGCACATTTCTCCATGGTAGCTTGCCATCCTCGTACATAGCAAGTCCACAGGGATTTACAAGCAGACAAGCATACTATATCAGAAAGCAATTTTCGTAGTACTTAGCAAGTCCACAGGGCTTTACAAGAAGACGAGCATAAGACATCAGAAAAACCTTGTTGCACACATCAGAGCTGAGACACCAAAAGAAAATGGGGAAGCCTTTATAATGAAGAGGTCACAGAGGGGATATCGAGAATCAGGCTGTTAAGTCTAAGTCAATGGTTTCAAGATATATGGGTGACATGACACACATTACCCGGATTTGTATTGACTGGTTCTGTTTCCACCTTGGCCTCTGTCACCTTAGAATACTATGTTATCTATACCTTTGCTTACTCTGCTTCAATGGATTACGGGTAAGGAGCTGCGCCTGCCCTCGCTGGTGATGCCTCAACCAGTACTGGGGCAAGGGGCTCCACTGGGTAGGTCAAAGTCCACCGGGTCAAGGTATTATATATTGGATTTCGCATGAAGCATGAACTAAACTAGTGCCTCTCTAGTTGCCTATGTCTTTGCTCCAAGGTAAACCGATTTATTAACCGGAATTGGATCTTGGACTGATGGTACTACTAAGACTTAAAAAGGCACTTGATCTTGTTATCCACCAACAGGAAGGTATGCTTGCTTTGATGCAGGTGGATTAAAAGCTTGAGATATCCTATGGGAGATGGAGGTCAAAGGTGGAACCAAAAGAGTTTTATGATCAATCTAATAATTAAGAGATATAAAGTTAATGGTATGTTCATAAAACAATGACAACTTCGCATTAATCTACACAACATTCATACTAACCATGCTTATCGGAATCACAAGTGCAAGCAACATAAGTAACATCTAGTACAATTACCACTATAAACCATATATTCCATAAATATAATCCTCAAGGCATGCAACTGCTACTGCAATATAATGTCATGGCATCATCTCAAGGCAACATATGGCAACAAAATATGACCACTAAGCAATCACAATCTTCTCTGCTCTGAGAAAAATGAATCTCAGCCCTGTATTGCTAAGAAAAAATAAAGATATGATAATCCTCATATATAATATGGTATAACAGTTCCTTATATAAAAAGAGGAATTTTTGCATGGATAAAGTATTTGTTCAATGTTAAAGATCCAGTAATTTTTAGACATTTGCATCAGTATTTGAAATACAACATGCTTGCATTTGCTTTGGAAGTAATAGATCTAGATTTTTGTACTATTGTTCTTTTCTTGGAAATGCGTCTTATATTTTATTAATGAATAAAGAGAGACATTATACAAATTACATCATTAGGGCAATGGTTGGGCATACTAGTTGCACCTCCCTACATAGGCAAGGAGTGCCAGCATATCTGCTTTGGCTTCAATGTAAAGATAATCTATTGATGGTTGACTTTTCTTAATGATCTTCTACATAAATACTAACTTGAGGTGGTTGAAGTAAAATTCTCTAACCTGTGGGACTGAAACACAATGTCAAGTCCATCAAGCCTGTTGTCCTAAAATTATTATGTATATGGACTGTAACAGCATTCTTACTTGAAGGACTGATAAATTATTTGCTTACCACCTTACAGCAGTCCTATTTGTATGCAGTGGCTTGTGGCGGTAGAGCTTGCTCTGTTGAAGGGACGTCACCCTCTTTTAAAAGATATTGACATTAACATCAAGCCTACAAATGGTTTAATCATTAAAAGGCACCTACCAGCAGCTAAAAGAATGACTGTGCATGGAGTACAGAACCATGCTATTGATTCAGCACTTGGCACCAATGCAGACAAATTTCCGGATTCTAATGACAGGGAGGCCTCTGTTTTCAATGGAATACAGGTTAATGGTGAAGATAGAGGCCATAAATCTAAGCTGAAAAATAGGTCAGCTAGTCTAAATATGGTTCAGCAAAATGGACACGAAGAGATCACAAATACAGAACTTGAAAAGGGAAAGCCCATGGGCTTGTCCAAAGAAGGATACTCAACAGAGGCAGCAGGTACAGTTGAAGAATCACAGAGTGGCCAAGAAGAAGTTGAAAGAGGTCAAGTTCTACAAACAGCAGAAACTATCATGAGGATGCTTGATGTAACAATGCCTGGTACTCTAGCTGATGAACAGAGACAACAGGTGTTTTTTATCACCTCTATTTGCTCGACAATGCTTCTGAGAAACAATATCTGAATAATGATCCTAGTTTGGTTGATTGCTTGAGGACAGCTGCTTTTATTTTTATAAACTGGTCTGTGAAAGGTTTCAATTCTGAGTTGCACACAACTTTTCTGCAGCAATGTTTACAACAATGCTTTGTTTCTTGAATTTTGTTTAGGATGTCTTCTTTATTATCTGCATCTTTACTGTGTTTACTTTTGAAATTACAAGTTAGACATGATGTGGGAAATTTCCCATGTATTTCAAGAGAGAATACATGTGCATATATTGATTTCATTTTGCAAGAATATTTGAGTTCAACTTCATAAAAAGAATAGCTCGCAGAAGTTACTAATGCTATTGTTTTATTCCTGTTTTTCCTAAAAAATGTGCATTACATATTTGTTATTTCTTGTTTTAGATGTCTATAGGGGCTTCAAATTGAATAGATATTTCCTCAGTGTTTGGGTATGATCTTCTTGACCTGTGGAGGCAATTTTTCCACCCAACTCATATAATTGCTTTCATCTGTAACATTTCTGTTATTTTGTTGAATTAAACAATAGTGAATGATGGGATGGAAATGGAGGTGATAGGCTGAAAGCTCAGGGAGTCCTGTATTTTTCATGGTTTCGAGTAAAAAAATTGTCTGTTGCACTAAGTAGTGGATGCTTTCTTCAGCATTTAGTAGAGTATAGAAAGCCAAAGACACACAACCAAAATGAGTGGTAGGAGAGTGAGAGACGTGCAAGTGTTAAACAGGATAGGATAGTGGCTGTCTGGTTGCTGTCTATAATATAAAGTCCTCTTTGGTTGGTTGAAGTTTAGAATCTAAGGCCCCATTGAAGGTGGTAAAATATTTTATTGCTTATTCCATCCAGATCTTCTTCAATGTATTTGAAAAATGTCATTTGTAATGTAACCATTTATCAGATGTCACTCCACTTCATTCCAAGTCATCTTGTGAGCATTAGATAGCCAGATAATTGAAACTTGGACCATGCCTAACTAATTACTTGAGGATTTTGTTTCCTTTGTTGTTTAGGTCAGTGAAGTAAATATTGTTGATTTTTCGGAGAAAAGAGCAAAAATCGTGATTTTTTCCTCAAGCCAATTTTGGAGAGGAAAAATCACGATTTAAAAAAACTGAATGTGTCGTGATTTAAAAAAAAGCGAGATTTTTGCCTTTTTTTTCCGCCAGGATGGAAAATATCGTGAGCTCAGGGGGATTCGTGGCATGAAAGGGGGAAAACTTGTTTTTTTTTTTCATTTCACTTGCATTTTCTTGTTGGAGGAGGAGGGAGAAGGGCAAGAGGAGACCAACAACCATTGTGGAGGCGTCCAAACACCATTTTCCATCACCATCAAGGATCTTTGTGGAGCAAGGGTTCAAGATTCCAACCAACCAAGTCAATCTTCCTCTCACAGGTATGTACATTGTATCCCTTTGTTTTTTCCTTCTTTTCCATGGATTCTTTTCATGTTTGCTTGCATTTTTTATTGCATTTATCTCTGCCTATATTTTTATATTTTTTTTGCCATTTTGACAATGCTTTCCATGCCCATAAATATGAAAGACAATCAATGGAATAACAGGCTTGTTTTTTTAGGTTTTTAGCCACCCTCTTGTTCTCATTTTTCATGGCATAAAATTTAAATTTAGAGGTCTATTTTTTTAAATCAAACTGCTGCTATTTTTTTCAAAAGGGTTTAATGTATTTTTTTTTGTTTTTTGTGCCCTAGGCTTGCACTTTGAGGCTGTCATTCCCTTTGCAAAAATGCCAAAGCCTTTGGACCCATTTTGGTAGTATGGTGAGCCCGAGGATGGGATAAATAGGCAGGATTTGAAATGCAAATTGTGTGGGCATCGCATGATGGGTGGATTAGCAGGTTGAAGTACCATCTAGATAAACTCCCAGGGCATGATGTGGGCCTCTGTACTTCATTGACCCCAGAGATCATGAGATCTGCACATGACTCAATCCATGAAAAGAACAAAAAGAAGCATGAGATTGCAGCAAACAGAGCTGATCTTGCAGCTTTTGGCTTAGCAAGATGTTCAGGGGTATCAATGTCTACTAATGTCGGTGGAGGTAGTGGGAGGGGCTCCACTGATTCACCTACTAGGAGGTGGGGTCCTCATCCTTTTTTGTTCCACGAACAGGAGGAGGAGCACAACCTTCTATCAATTCAATTGTAAAGAAAAGGGAGAAGGTACAAGTAGATAGGGTTACGGGGAGGTGTCTTTACTGGAGTAACATACCTCTCACCATTGTTAGAAACAATCCATATTGGCAGCAGATGTGTGATGCTATTGCAGTAGTTGGACTAAGGTATAAAAGTGCCACCTTTGAGGAGTTGCGAGGGCCAATCCTTCAAACAGAAAAGAAGGACATTAGTTCTAGGTTGGAGGAGTTCAAGAAGTCATGGGAGACCACTGGTTGCACAGTCATGTTTGATGGTTGGACAGATGGTAAGGGTTGGACATTTTGGTGCCGTTGCCAGGGATAAATCTTTCTATTCCTGGAATACGACTTTGAGTTTTCTTTTTGTTTTTTATGCTTTGTTTGATGAATGTTGTAATCTGAATAATTTTACTCAGATCATCTGGCGACTACACTATTTTTAACTTTACCAAGGCATTCTACAAGAAGAAACTCTGAAGGATTGCTTTAGTTCATCCCTGGGCCTGAACAGGTCTATCATAGGAGGAAAAGCAAGCTAGCTTCTTGTAAAATCCTTGAAGATCTAAGATTTGAGTCAATCCTTGACATTCACCTTTTATTTGTTGATAATCCTCAACCAAGTAATTCACCTACCAACATGGGTGACCTTTTTTAACCCTTGGAATTTACTGCCATTGTTGGTTATCCTCATCAAATCCTTGATAAAGCCATTGAGAAGGTTCCTTCTTTTCATGGCAATGATGCTGTAACTGCGAAGTCTCACTTATTGTCTTTTACGCAGTGTTATGCCAAGTGGTGCCATAATGTGAATTTTGAAGATGTGAAGATGAGGCTCTTTGCCTTATTCTTAGAAGCTGACGCATTTGAATGGTTCACTAACTTGGCTGATCATGACATCAAAACCTTCGCACAGTTTGAGACAACCTTCAATTCGAGATGGGGTGACAAGAAAGAGAATTGACACATGTTGGCTGCCTAGACTGAGACTAAGAAGAAAGAGAATGAGACAATTGAGGAGTTTAATAAAAAGTTCATTGATTTGGTTGCAAAACTTCATAAAGATATTAAACCTCCCGATGCATCAATTCTCATCTTACTACATAGAAGCTTTCAAAGGTGAGATGAGATATCAACTCATAGATAAGGAGCCAACAACTCTACATGGTGCTATGGAAACTGCCGAAAAGATAGACAAAAACATGCAAGCATCTGGAAATTTCAATATGCCTGGGTTTTCTAAAGGCGGTGCTTCCATTCCCAAACTACATGATTCCAAAGGAAAAACAGTTGAACCGGAAAGTAAAGATTAGACTAAGGAATCCATTAAGGAGATGATTGAAGTAATGAGAGAAATGATGGTAAATCATACTTCCCAAATGAATGTTATGCAAAATAGATTAATGGCCATGGAGAAAAATCATGTTGTTCAAAACCATAGAATTTTTCAACCAAGGCCAAATCAAGAGTGGAAGAAGAAGTATCCTCCCCAAGAGCAGAGACATCCTAACCAACTCGAATCAAACAACATGGTTGATGAGGTTCCTCCCTATTGTAGACCTTATGAAGAATTCCATGAAGAGTCTACTTGTCTGAAGTTTTGTTACATAATGGAACAAGAGCAGATGGAGACAAGTAATTTTGTGGGTTATCCAAGATATCCTATATATATAATGTAAGACATGTCCATCCTATCTCAAAAGAAAACGGAAACAAGCAAGGGAGTACAGTAAGGAGAAGGATAATGCAACAAAGATTTTTGGTGAAAACCCTACTCCTGAGCAGATTAATGAGAAGTACAAAGGCATGGTCTATCAAAGAAGAGAGAGTGTGATCCCAACCAAATCAGATCAGCACATATCGAAGGTAAAAAATTCTCCCCATGTATATCTGAATATTGATTTGGGTAATTGGTTGTCAAGTGCTAAAATTCCTGTCCCAGTAATTGAGATCTAGAAAATTCCTAGTCAAAGAGATATTTTCATGAAAACCTTGGAGGAGCCTAAGGAAAAGGTTGTTGAAAAGCCTAAAGAAGTAATTAGTGAGAAGCCCAAGGAAAAAATAGACAACAAACCAAAAGAAAAGTTATGAACAAGTATGTTGAAAGTCCTGCTAGGAAACAAAGTAACTTTAATGAAGATACTCTTATTGTTTTACATAGTAGGGATCTTAACAAAGAAGACCATCTTGCCTTCTACATTTCGTTGATTGCAAATAATAAGTTATTGGACAACTTTATGCTTGATTCGAGTGCATCATCTAACATCGTGACTAAGAAAGTTATGGAGAAAATAGGTCTAAAGATCACAAGGCTGTATCAAAACATATGTGCCATGGACTCAAGAGAAATCGATGTTGTGGGCATAATTTTGAATTTTCTAGTCAAATTAGTTGCTTACCCAGACATTGGTGTGACCATGGACATAGTAGTCATAGATGTTCTTGACATATGGGGAATGTTGTTGTTAAGGAAATGGGCTGCATCTCTTGGCGGATCTATTCAAATGGATTGGACCTATGCTATGATTCCATCTCTTGAAGATGCGCATGTTAAACTGTATAGAGAAAAGGAAAGGAAGTATCATGTTGAGAGCCCTGATGAACTAGGTAATGAATACATCTGTGAAACAGATAGCCTTGGAAACCATGCTATCTATGCAAACTACCTTATACTCATCATGGAAAAGGCTAATGACGAAGAGGCTGATGAGCTACAGAGAATGAGTTTTGATGGAGTTTTTCCTAAGTCAGGAAAGGGGGGCAGGGGTTGTCATAACTTCACCTTCAAATAAAAAGTTTAACTTTGTTTATAGACTTGAATTTGATGCATCAAATAATGTGGCTGAATATGAAGCACTTCTGATAGGGCTTGAGATTGCGAAAGACATGGGAATTAGGGTGCTAAGTATTAAAGGTGATTCAGATTTGATTGTTTCCCAAGTTAAGAACTCATTCGCATGTAAGAGTGAAAGATTAAAAAAGTACAGAAATGATGTATGGGACACCATGGAATATTTTAGTGCTTTAAACCTCATGGCAGTGCCTCGGTTAGAAAACACTGAAGCAAACAACCTTGTTGTAGAAGCTTCCACATTAGAATTCACTGAAGAGTTGATAAAGGGGAATGGAAAATTTGAAATAAATTTTAGACCTTCTGTCCCAGACAACCTTAATCATTGCAAGTGTTTAAAGATGAGAAGCAAATTATGAACTTCATCAATAACTTGAAAGAATTTTTAGACTTTCAAGTCAGCTTTCAGGAGGAAGAATCTTACAAAAATGAGGGGGATGTTCACCCTAGTAATCCCGTCGTTAAGAAGGTGGTTGAATGGGAAAGAGATTTTGATAGGCAGGATAGATGTAAAAAGAAAGAAACCAGAAAATTGGAGGATTACACAGAAATAAAAATTGGCACTGACGAAGAGCCAAGAAAATTAAAAATTGGAAAAGGAACTTCTGAGTAGGAGAGAAAGAACTTGGTAGAGTTGCTAAAGGAGTTTAGAGATGTGTTTGATTTTACATATGATGAATTAAAAGCTTATTGGGACGATGTATTTAAGCACACAATTCCATTGAAACCAGATACCAAGCCCTTTCGACAAAAGCTTAGAAGAATAAACCTTAAGTTAGCTCCTATGGTATAACAAGAGCTACAGAAAATGTTGGCAACAGGCATCATTGTGCCAATAAGACATTCATCATGATGCTCAAACTTGGTGGTAGTTAGAAAAAGGAATGGATAGTTGAGAATATGCATTGATTTCCGAAATTTGAATATCTCATGCATTAAAGATAATTACCCCTTTCTAGATATGGAAACATTACTGCAAAGGGTAATTGGGTCGAGTATGATGTCTATGTTGGACGGATTCTCAAGGTATAATCAAGTCCTTGTTAAAAAAGTATATCGACACAAGACCACTTTCACTTCACCTTGGGGAACGTTTGAATATTTGAGGATGCCCTTTGGTCTTTTGAATGCGGGTGCACCGTTCAAAAGGGCTATGGATTATGCTTTCAATGAGTTGATTGGGAAGATAATTGAAATCTATCAAGATGACCTTGCAGTATTTTCCAAAGAAAGATCTGATCATATAGGCCATCTCAGGAAGGTTTTTGAAAGGTGTAGAAAGTTTGGCATTTCTTTAAATCCTGCTAAGTCAGTTTTGGGGATAGATGAAGGCAAGTTGCTTGGGCATATTATTTCCAAAGAAGGTGTGAAGATAGACCCTGAAATAGTAGAAACCATAAAGAAAGTCCCTTTGCCCCATAAAAAGAAAGCCTTACAGTCTTTTAATGGTCAAATCAATTTTAAAAGAAGGTTCATACCAAACTTAGTTGAGTTGATGAAACCTATGCAGAAGCTCCTTATGAAAGATGCTAAGTTTGGGTGGGATATAGAGGGAAAAGAAGCCTTTAGAAGCAACAAGGATTGTATAACAAGTCCCCAGTTTTGACTAGCCCATACTACTTTAAAGACTTCCAGATTTTTTCATTTACCTTGGAAGATATAATTGCCAGAGTTTTGTTGCAAAAAAACAAAGAGTGTTAGGAACAACCCATCGCCTTTATGAGTAGATCCTTACAGAATTTTGAGTTAAAGTACACTATAATGGAGAAACAAGCCTATGCTCTTGTCAAATCTTTAAAACACTCCAGAACTTACGTTGGGTATCCCAAAGTAGTCGGTTATGTTCCCCATTCAGCGGTAAAAGACATTCTATTCGATTGCCTTGGTATAAGAGGAAAGTGGGTATCAAAGATCCAGGAGCATGACTTCGAGATTAAACCCACTAAGTTGATCAAGGGTCAACGTCTTGCTAAAATGATGACAAAGGGAAATGAGGAAGGCTTAGGCATGATTTGTCAGAACAGTTCATCAGCATCAGCCAGTTCAGCAGACCTTCAACGTCTTCAACAACAATAGTGGTATTCATATATAGTTTTCTATCTCCTCAACCTAACTTGTCTAGAACACCTAGTTGGTCACAAAAGAAGGCTGTTAAGATTACAAGCCACTAAGTATTGTCTTACCCAAGATGGTTTGGGTTGGAAAAACCCAGATGGTCTCATACTTAGGTGTATAGATGAAGAAGAGTCTAAAAGACTCTTAGAAGAATTCCACTCAGGATTTTGTGGTGGCCACTTTGCAGCTAAAACTACAACCCACAATATTCTTAGAGCATGATACTATTGGGCCACCTTATTCACTGATGTGCACAAGTTTGTTAGGAATTGCCAGAAATGTCAACTATTCACAGGAAAACAAAAACTTGTTGCATTACCTTTGAAGCCAATAGTAGTCCAAGCCCCTTTTCAACAATGGGGTATTGATTTCATTGGTAAATTTAAGGATAATTCAAGTAATGGTTACACTTGGATTTTAACTGCAACTGATTATTTTACCAAGTGGGTAGAGGCTATACCTACTAAAACAACAACTGAGAAAGTAGTCATGGATTTCCTTGAATATAAAATCATTTACTAAATTTGGGGTGCCTTCTAAGATAACCACTGATAATGCCAAAGCTTTTAGTTCAGTAGCAATGACATCATTTTGTTTTAAGTACGACATTATTTTATCTCATTCCTTGAATTACTATCCCTAGGGAAATGGTCTTGCTGAATCAAGCAACGAGAACTTGATGACCATCATTAAAAAGATTATCGGTGAGAATAAGAAGTCTTGAGATAGTAAAATCAAGTTTGCACTTTGGGCAGATAGAATCACTAAGAAAAGTGCAATGACGAAGTCTCCTTTTGAGTTAGTCTACGACACGAATGTGACTTTATCGATTCATCTCAACTTTCAAGTTACCAGTGTATCAGACTCTACAGGATTCAGGATGAGATTAAGATGATTTAAGAGAATGCAATATCCCAAATACTGATATTCTCTAATGTTCTATGATAGTGCTGACTCGCATACTCAATCTCATACAAATTTGCAAAATAACTATGCAGGCAAACTCGCCATGCAAAAATGCCCTAAAATATAGCTGAATTAGGGTTAGGGTTTTGCAGAGAGAAATTAACACTTACCACTGATATTCTGGCGGATAATGACTCTAGAGATAGTTGCATGCATAAGGACCTAGATGGGTGGTCTAATAATGCTCTTTTCCTCCGGTGTTACCGCTTCGCAGTACCGTAAAAACCCTCTAGACTGAAGGTGACTTTTTTTGTAGGAGGAGAGGTCCATTCGGGCTGAAACTTTCTGAGCTTGTTCGTTTGTTGATGCCGGAGATATGGCCTGGCACATGCGGAGGTTTGGCTGCCTCTAAGTGCCCTAGCGAATTGATTAGCAGTTCTGCTGCTCATGCCCCCAACTGATCTATTTGGTTGATAGCTGCTCCAGGTGAGCAAACTGATGGCTGATAATCACTGCATACTGTAGGATAGGCTTGCTGTGAAAGAGGAAGCTGACATGCGGAGGAAAGACTGGGTTTTGTGGTCCCAGCGAATCCTTCTGTGTTTTCCCTGCTACTTTCGGCTGCAAACGTGGATCTGCTAATAACCCTTCGGAATGTGTTAGATCTCCAAATACTGTAGTATATGATGGATGCAATGGATAAACCTGGATGATCTATCCCAATAAGAGACTAGGGCAGATATCTCACTGTCGAACCCTCGCTAGCTGAAGACACCGTCTCCAACCCCAACTGCCGTGGCTGCACGCTGTGCTGTTGCTCGAAACTCCAAAATCAATCAACAATAACAATAGATAATCTCTTTGGTCCAATAACCTTTCTTAAATAGAATAGCATGTACTTTTAGGGTTTGCATGTCACTTTTAGGTTTATGCTTCACTTTTGCATGCATTCAATTCTAATTTCATGTTGACTTTAATAGTGAAGAAATAAGGCTTACATGCTTTGCATGCTTTACGATATGAACTCTAATGGCCTTCTTACTACATTGATGACTTAATAATACCTCATTTATGTACCTTTCTGCTCCTAGTGCTATTAGTCATTAGTTATTCCGTTTTTATCAAAACAGAACATTACAGTCCTCCCTCGCCAAAGATTGCTTGTCCTCAAGCAATGCCAATGCAAATCCACAATCAATCAATTGAACCAACTGAATCTGGGGATGATCCTAGGGTCTCAAATTATCCTAGGAGATCTGTAGCACCCTCTGCTCAAAGCACTACACTGCACAGTACCATCACAAAATGTCCCATGGAAGCCTCCTATAAGTAGAGTGACTAACCATGGTGTAAACAAGGAACCATCAAAAGAGACCTCCTGAAAGCATCCTCTAGCAATCACTAAACTGTCAATCACTGTCATTCCAGGGTCCCAAATCAATCTAAGAATTGCAGAGGTCAAAATGCATCCACTGCTACCCTATGTAGTATCGACACAAGAAGCGTCCTGTAGACTCCCAAGAAACGCCATCAACAAACACTGTATCCACCCCTCATAAGGTCTTCCACTTGGATCCCAATGCAAACTTGTGCATATTTCATCCTAATTATCTGAAGGCTCTTGTGGGACTATACCCTTGGTTAGGAATGTCTTCTCAAGAATCGCCCACTCAATAGGACACCAACCCTTAATCTCTCTCCAATCCAACCCTTGAAAAGGGCCTTGTCCATAAGCACCATCACAAGGAATAATCCTACTAACCCGACATTCTACCCTTTTGATTTCAACAGGAATGCTCATATATTGTTGCCTAATTTCTCGATCCTGGCCAACCTGTAAAAACCATCCTCCTTTATGCAAATGTGGACTCAAGCTACTACAAGCCTTATCTATGTACTCTTGAAGAGGGCTGCTTTGAAATGCAATAGTATGTTTCTTTTGCTGCCCCATCAAGGAATCTAACTCCTCTTCGATACTAGAAAGCCTGACCGCTGACTTGGTACATACAACTCGAAGAGCTGTAAGCTCAACATCTCACTGTAATATGGTGTCCCGAAGTATCTTGGTCCTCTCTTTCATTGCTAGAATGTTTTCTTTAACACGTTCAATATTCTGTCAATGACTATCATTTGGAAGCTCTATCTCATGCCTATATAAACTCTCCCTAACCTCCATGTGCGACTGCGCACTGTCTCGACTGTTGTGCTCATTGCCTTGCACCTCATGTATCTCTCCTGTCATAACTGTCTGGACTCCTGCTGTAGGTGATGAAGAGTGTACCAACTCCAACCCATCACACGGCTTGTCCACAATCTGACTATCGGATGTGCTGGTGTTGCTAGACTCGCAGGATGGCTCTAATGATATCTCCTCATGCACATCCTCATCATGTACTGTTATCCTCTGAAACTCTGAAATAAATGCATTTGCACTACCTGTGTGCTTGAGCTGTGCCAACTCTCTAAAGTGTACCTGAGGGTCCTTTCGATCAAACCGCTCGATGAGCCTCTGTGTAAAATCTGGGTATGATGTGATGGTATTGTGACCCAGTGTCGCTAACTCGTGGTACCACCTGTTGTTCGCCGATTGCACACTAGCAGCAGAAACTTTCCAAAAGCTGTCTCCTCACTTAGGAAAGTGGGAGAGGTGTGACCTTGGGGGCAAGCACAGAGCTAGGTACTGTCACCTACTCCTAGCTCCTCCGTTTAGGCTAACTCCTAACGAAGCCAAGGGGGGTAGTCCCTACAAAAGAGTTTCTATGGCTCTTAAGTTGTTAAAGTGTTTTAATGGTTACGGATGCGGATGGGTGTTGTTTAGGAGTTATTATGATTAAATGTGTTTGTTTGTTATGAATTCAACACATAAGACAAAGCAATCCACGTTGCTATCAAGAAAATTAAAAGATGAACAATAATTCAAGACTTTATAAAGATGCATTCACAGATAGAAATTAAAATGTTCCAAAGACAAGTGATCTAGATATAATAATTATGCAAAGATTAAAAGACCAATGCCTTTATGGAGTCAGAGCTTTGCAATGCTTTAAGAAATAAATCTAAGTCTTGAAATAAAGCTAGTGGATGTAATGTTGTGCAAGTACTCTTGGTATATTTTAAATATTTTAAGTGATCTTGCTTATGGTGTCAATGAAGGTTTGTCAAGAGCCGGGAGAATGTTCCAAGTTTAATTTGTTGAAGACATGACGGCTCGCCCAGTATCCCAGGCTGGTATCGCGAAGATTGACCAGCTAGCTGAGAAGCTTAAACAGCACGGAGTTCCGGCGCCTCTACTAAGAAGAACTTAGGAAATTCTCTACAAAGCCGGTGCGTTGGTTATGGGGTTTAAATTTTATTATGTTTCTCTTGCAAGATTAAAAATCCAATGCCGTTTCTGGGTACTCCGATTTTGAAGTCGGTCAGAGCATACTCCGGCAAGGAGACAACGAAGTTAATTAATTATGGGAGAGTGAGTTGCAAATTTTATTAAATCGATTAATTAAGACACTCCGACAAAGAGCGCTCTTGACCTTATCTTATGACAAAGGTTCAAGAGACTTAGCTAATCTAAATGCCTAATGCAAGGATATGCAAGTCTCACTCAAGAGACTTAATTAATTAATTGATTAAACTTTAAGAAAAAGAAAGCTAAACTACCCAAGAGTCTCTTTTAGGCTTTTTAGGGCCCTAATCGGGAAAGCAAGGGGATAAGTAAAATTATATAAAAAAAATTAAACAAACTTTGCATTAGCTAAGTAAATAAACAAAGAAACCTTTTTTACTTTTTCTATTTGATGAATGATAAACTAATCAGAAATGATAATGCAAAGTAAATAAACAAAGAAACCTTTTTTACTTTTTTCTATTTGATGAATGATAAACTAATCAGAAATGAACTATCCAACTTTAATGAAAAAACAAAGCTCTAACAATTGAAACTATTCTATCCTACTTTTAGCAAAATATTAAGCAAAGCATGAAAATGAGGAGACGATACAAGCTTCCCCCAAATGGGGGAAGAGGGGTGTGGGAGCCATAACCCCACTTGCTTTTTATTAATTTGTTTACAATGCTTTCCTTTGCGGCCTTTTTTGCTTCTTTTCTTAATCCTAGAAGGCCTTTGGAGCAATCTGCAGAAAAAGGAAAGAAGAAGAGGGAATTTATGGGTTTTATAGGGCTTGATTCTTCAGAATTTCACTAGCATTTTCGTTGTACCTGTCTCAGAAGTAAAAAATCAGCAAGCATATATTGTTAAAAGTGGTAGGAAAGACAATGCAAAAATAAAAATTTTAAAAAATTTTGGAAATTTTTTTATACTTAGAAAAAGTTTTGAACATTCACATGCAAAGCATAAATTTTTCCCTAGATCTAATGAAGGAAACTAGATCTAGCAAAAGCCCTAAAAACAGATCTGAATAATGAATATTGAAACTTGGATCTATTTCATGAGCAAAATGCAAAAATTTAAAGCAGAAGGGTAGAAAAAGAAGTTTCTTGTGGATGGAACATAAGAGATGGAGGAAGACTCCGACTTTCTTTCGAATGAGAAGAGAACATCCTTGTAGGCCCTGCAATCACAAAATGTTAATTGACAGGTTGCTTGAAGCTTGGGCTAGATGTAGCTGAACTCGCACCCTTCTTCAACTTGTGAAACCTGTTAATACTAAAACTCAGATACAAGTGAGATCATATATATGAAAAGTATGCTAAGATGGTTCAATCGAGATCAATATTACGTATAACTAACTACTCATATTCATCAAGATTAGAACCTACTTTGCATAAATAGTTGAATTGAAACTACAAACAACTACTCTACTGTGCCAACAGTGGCCCTCTTGAGCTTAACAAATAAACTAATCTCATTCAAGTAAAACAATAATGGGTTAGAAGCAGTATCACCTCAACCATGAAACATTCACCACATGCAAAGAGAGATGGACCTCCAAAGTCGAAAATCTTATTAATCAAATGTAAGCAAAGCTTAATACAATTTTTGCAGAGTAACTCTAGCACAAAAGCTCCATCCGAATAGAGCTAAAGGAGCCTCTATTTATACAATGAGAGAAGACCCAAAACCCAAAAACCAAAAACCTTGACCTAACCGGCTTGGCACATAACTGAGAGCCCAGACCTGAAGATGAAGAGTTAAGAGTGAGGGGAGGCCTCCACCTAGGCAAGGCGCCGCCACTCCAACCCTAAACACTGAAAACAAGCCAATGAAGAAACCACACATGTGAAGACGCCCTCTTGAGGAGAGAGGGGCGTGAGTTTGATGATGAGGGCGTGAGCTTTGAAGAGAAACCACCTGCTAGGTATGGAGGAGCCACTACCTGGAGATCATCAATACAAGACCCAGTTCAACCTCGATCAAAACATCAAGCCAATGAGCAAGCTCCAACTCACCCAAGCGTGGTCATCACTGAAGGAGGCGAATTGGCCAAGTGGCTGAGGACTTAATGCTCACTGAATGCTGACTGAAGCCGAGTTCTGTTAACTCCAATCATCATAAATGCTCGATGCCATGTCATTTTGCATTTCATTTCGCTCAATTCGGATTAATTTGGAGAGATTTGGATTTTCTCCAAAATAATCATTTTTATTATTTAATCAATAATTTCCCCAAAACTAACTTTTTTGAGAAATTATGCGTTATGTGGCCAAATGATGATCTGAAACTTGGATCTGGCTGGTTGGCTGATCAAGAATGATTTTTGGCGTAAGGTTAGAGTCTTCAATCACTAAATTTGGGTTCCGGATGGTTGATTTATTACAAATTGAATTTTTCCATTTAAATTATGGAAAAATTTAATTAAAAACTTAGAAAAAATTAAAAAAATTAAAAAATTAATTTTTTTTTTTACGTGTCCAGTAAAATTATATCGGAATTTTTTTTGAGGTTCCTAGCAGTGTTCCACCAAGTTTCGGGGACGGGGGGCATGTGAGCGGGGAAACACACAATGGGGACGTGTAGAGACACCCCAAAATTTTGGGGTATTTTGGGGGACAGGGGGGCGAGGAGGCGTCAGGGTCCCTAACATAGGGGGGGTTGGTCTCTAAAATTATAAAAAAGAAAAAAGAAAAATAATAAAAATATGAACCCCAACATATAAACATATCAATTCCTCATCCCATCACCATTTGCATACTAGCACGCTTATGTTCCCGAAGAATTTAGTGTAATTTAATGTTATCGTTATAGCCAAGCATATCATATCGATGTTTGTTTCTTTTTATTTGTTTCTATTTCGTTTTAAAATGACCATTTAATGTAAAAGCCTAAAATTTAAGATGAATCATTTCTTTTTTAAGTAAAAAAATTTAAAAAATCGAGGGCAGTGGGGGCCTGTCGGAGCCCCCCATTTTCAGGAGGGGGCGTGTGGGAGCCCCCCAATCCGAGAAGCTCCTAGACCCGCGTTTCCCCAAGTTTCGCACAAAGGGGGGCGTTGGGAAATGTTTCCCATGGAGCCCCCCAGCCCCTGGGGCGTGGGAAGCGTAGGGGGCGAGCCCCCGACCTTGGGAGGCGCGTCCCTGTGGAACACTGGTTCCTAGTGACTTAGGACATGACCATGCTCTATTCTAATAATGTCTAGTAGGTTTATATACACTCAGTTGGGCTTTGATAACCCCCCAAGGCCCAGAATTCAAAATCGGGCATTCCAGCTTTGGAGGAAGCGGGAGAAAACCTCGTCAATTATACTCGGCTATAGGCAAAGCATAATTGTCAAGGGCAAAAAACTCCCTAGAATACCTTAGTTGAAATTCTACGTCTTAGGGGACCGAACCACTCAAAATACCCTACTAACACATTTTATTACAAACCCCGCAGGGCCATGGTCATAATTATTCAAAACAAAAACTGACTAGCCAAAACTGGCTAGACACAAAGGCGGATCATCTGATACACTGGAATCAAACATTTATCATGTTTGTCAACTGGCGGCTACTCACGTAACCCAACTATGGTACAAATAAGTTGGCAACACCACCACTCATGGGATTCTCCATCCAAATGCAAAGTAGCCAATTTAATGGCATCTGTCTCAATCATGGGGTTGAGCTGGAAGTATGTATCCAACTTCTGCACCCAATTTCAGGGCTGGGCCACCCCGAGTACCCTCAAAGGTAGGGATAGTCAGTTTCCCTACGGTATGCTGTAACTCATAGTTATGGGTGAATGGACTATTGTACGCTCTGGGTTTGTTCTTACTTTTAAAGTGACAGAAGTCGGTGAAGGTCATGGCTGAATGGAAGTCATCTCCTAAAGCTCTATACTCTCTCAGATAGGCACTCATGGATTCTTTTGGTTCTACTTGTGCTAGAGGCACTGCAGTTGGACTATCTAAGAATTGAGGCATGGTAGGTTGGGAAGGCTTGTTGTATATATGGGGACGACTCTGCATGTTGGTATGTAAGTGCTCCCCACTACTACTGGTGGATACCCTATCACTATTGGGAAACAAAGGACTGTGTGGGGTGGGCCCATTTTTCTTTGTCATTTGCCTGAAGGTACTCATCATTTCTTTTTGCCCAGTAGTGAGTTGTTTTATGGCTGATATGAGAGTGTAGAAAGTTGTTTTATGATCATCGGCCATTGTTTCTTTGCCCTTTCCGAACTGATACTCTCTGTCCCCCAACTCTATGTCCTCTAACTCCTCTTCTCCTCTATCACTGTTTCTAAACTTCTGTCTCTGGTAAGTAATGTTGTATGGGTTTTCTGAATTCATTTACACTTTTGCATGCCCACAGCTGGACAGGAACATGCTCTGATACCACTGTAATATCCCAAATACTGATATTCTCTAATGTTCTATGATAGTGTTGACTCGCACACTCAATCTCATACAAATTTGCAAAATAACTGTGCATGCAAACTCGCCATGCAAAAATGCCCTAAAATATAGCTGAATTAGGGTTAGGGTTTTGCAGAGAGAAATTAACACTTACCACTGATATTCTAGCTGATAATGACTCCAGAGATAGTTGCATGCATAAGGATCTGGATGGGTGGTCTAATAATGCTCTTTTCCTCCGGTGTTACCGCCCCGCAGTACCGTAAAAACCCTCCAGACTGAAGGTGACATTTTTGTAGGAGGAGAGGTCCGTTTGGGCTGAAACTTTTTGAGTTTGTCTGTTTGCTGATGCCGGAGAGATGGCTTGGCACATGCGGAGGTTTGGCTTCCTCTAAGTGCCCTAGCGAATTGATTAGCAGTTCTGCTGCTCACGCCCCCAAGTGATCTGTTTGGCTGATAGCTGCTCCAGGTGAGCAAACTGTTGGCTGATAATCACTACATACCGTAGGATAGGCCTGATGAGAAAGAGGAAGCTGACATGCGGAGGAAAGATTGGGTTTTGTGGTCCTAGCGAATCCTTTTGTGTTTTCCCTGCTACTTCCGGCTGCAAACGTGGATTTGCTAATAACCCTTCGGAATGTGTTGGATCTCCAAATACTGTAGTATATGATGGATGCAATGGATAAACCTGGATGATCTATCCCAATAAGAGACTAGGGCAGATATCTCACTGCTGAACCCCCGCTAGCTGAAGACACTGTCTCCAACCCCAATTGCCGCGGCTGCACGCTATGCTGCTGCTCGAAACTCCAAAATCAATCAACAATAACAATAGATAATCTCTTTGGTCCAATAACCCTTCTTAAATAGAATAGCATGTACTTTTAGGGTTTGCATGTCACTTTTAGGGTTTATGCTTCACTTTTGCATGCATCCAATTCTAATTTCATGTTGACTTTAACAGTGAAGAAATAAGGCTTACATGCTCCGCATGCTTTACGATATGAACTTTGATGGCCTTCTTACTACACTGATGACTTAATAATACTGAATTGATGTACCTTTCTGCTCCTAGTGCTATTAGTTCTCAGTTATTCCGTTTTTATCAAAATGAAACTTTACAGAGCAGAATTCACAAATTGGTAGAGTTGGATGAAGTCAGGAGAAAGGCAATAGAGTAGAATATCAGAAGTCAGGATAAAGTTAAAAGAATTTTCGACAAGTCGTCTTGGCATAGAACCTTTTAGAAAGGAGATATAGTGTTAATATGGGACAAGCAGAAAGAAAAGCTTGGCAACCACCGAAAGTTTGACAGCTTATGGATGGGTCCTATTGTCACATATATAGTAGCTGGGATACTTTGGTTCCTCATCAGTACTGATTAGTTCTTTGAGCCAGTCCTTTACTATGAGATCAATAGATGATGAGCTACTAGTTGATGATCTCCCCACTTTCAATAAATCCAGAGTATTCAGATTGACTAGTTCTATGCCATGACTGAGCCTCATGACCTTATATTCGATGATTGAGTAGCCACTTATTCATGACCTAGAGCAAAGATTGTTACAATGCCCGTGATATGTAGCAACAACAGTTGTTGCAGTGATCCTCAGATTTGTTTCAGATCCAGTGCAGGTATATGACCCAGGTGATATTATGGTTTGTGCATATGGATTTTGATGTTGCTCTGTTGTCTGTTTTAGCAGTGAGACTTGGTTGATAATGGTTCTATGTTGGCGATACTTTATTTTGGTTTTACTTGGAATCTAAAGTATAAATGATTAGCTGTTATGTCCAAGAGATTCTTCTGTATACTCATTGGCCTTGCCCTACTTCTAGTATGGATTTGGTCATTTCCCTTTAGGGACAACTTGCTAGTCTTGGCACCATTTTCATTGTCCTCGTCCATCTGTTACCTTCCCTTGTTGTTGATTAACCTTGACTTGTAACTTGACTAGTGACATCTAGGATTTCTCCCACCTTCACCTCTATGTTGGAATAGGTCTCTATGTCTAAATCGTGTCTCGGTTACATGGTTACAGTGATGGTCTTCCTCTAGGCTATGTCACATGGTTTGAGTTAGAATTCGATTTTTTTTATGAGGTTCGGCATTAGGTTCGCCAATATACATATTTTCAAATTCTAAATATTTTATAAAATTAACCTATCTAATATATTTTTATATTCTATAAATAATAAATACATTTAATAAATTTTTATATTAAAAAACATTTACTATTTACCACACATACATTAAAAATTTAATATTTAATATAATAACTTATAAATTAAAACATCTAATATAAAAGCTAAAGTTAATATATAATAAATAAAATATAAAAACATTTACTATTTATTCTACACTATAATAACCTACAAATTTGATATATACATTATAATAATATATCCATTCATTAACGAATTCCCGTCGGGCACATTGGCACAAGGTTCAAACAAAGCCTCCACACTAGTTACAGGTTGTCTAAATGCATTCAATCACAATGGCTACTGCAAGTCGGAAAACCCGTTCGCACAATGGAAAAATCGAAGAGTCGGAACGGGCGTGGCCTGTGGATTAACTCGTCAGAATATCGTGTAATAGACAAAGCGAATCACAGTTTAGATAGAGGACTACCTGCCGCCACGAACTACCATCAAACCCACAAATTTCGTGCCCGAACACAATAACGAATTTACCCGCCGCCATGGCCTACCAACAGATCCACAAATTTCATAACCGAACCCCAACTCGAACATTAATGAATTTCGTTTTTCCCTTGAGGTTTGTCGAATTTCGAACTTCAAGGTTCAAAATGGACGAACCCTATGACATAGCGTCTAGGTCTTGAACACAAGTAGTCTTAACCAAAAGTGTCTTTAGATGCCAAGGCATCAAAGCTTAAAGTTATTCTAAATGGATGCCTTGCCAACCAAACAAAGGTGTCTTTAGACACTACTGCAAATAAAAGCAAACCAAGCCAGTGGCCAAGAGATGAGCACTCATCCATTGTATGGTGTAAGGCTCATTTACCCCCACAGGGTATCAGGGTGAGGCAAACCCGTCAGGGCCAAGCCTTAGTCATTTTTTGGAGCCCAAAAGGCTTTCTAGGGTACCTCCTTTTTGGAGGCTGGCAAGTTAATAAAAATAAACATTTTCAAATAAAGTTGATGGCTAGAGGATGAGCACTCATTCTTTGTATAATGTACGACTCATTTTCCTGCACAAGGCAACATGGTGAGACTGGCCCTAAAAGGTCATGTCTTTGTCATTTTCTGGAAGCCCAAAAGGCTTACCAGGGCACGTGCCTCTAGAGGTAAACTAGTGTATATTGTTGTGCAAATAAACTACTTAAACATTGCTTGTCTAGAGTCTAGTGGAGCCTTCTCATCATTCCACCCATTGGTGAGACACTGCCATTCCCTATTGTTCACCTAGTCTAACTTATGTCTTGTGTGGATTCCCTTGTCCTTTAGTCTAGATGTGTACAATGCTGAGTGTAAAGTCATTCCCTTAGCCTTACCTGGTTTCATTCACCTTAACCCTTTACTAGCAAAATGGCTAAATCTATAAATGAGTATACACTGGAGGTTCTTGTTTAAAGCAACTAGTCATTGTGATTTAGATTATTATATAAGCATTGTGCTTATACTTGCCAACATAATCTAATTGTACTTGACTTTCACTGTTAGCATAAATAATTGAGCTTGCATGTCCATCTTGTACTTTGCAGTATCAAAGTTTATCACTTGGGTTATCATTTGATCAGTCTTGACCTAGTCAACCCAATGTTGACCAAGCTAGGAGCAAGGTCCAGAATGAGTTTTAGACCGATGGTTATGGATGATGATTATTTATGGTCTATAGGTGTCCATTAGACATATTCATGCTTCAGATTTAGGATTACTATGATGGCTTGTATTATTTTTATGATTATCAACATTTACAGGCTTTATTATTTTTATTGTTTTGACATGGATGGGGCCTCTGATATACCTTTGTGATGGACATACTATGTATGAGTACTCATTCCTAGTTGATTTGGTCATTCAGACTCCATTTGTGTAGTTGGTTTTCAGTTTTGGGCAGTTACAAAAGAGATATGGGTCTTTCAGGAATTTTGCAAGAGATTTGCCCTGGGAAATTAAAATAAAACACAGTGCAGATAATGGTGAGATCTCCTAGGGTGCCAGAGGAATCTAGGGGTCTAGCCAGTCGATTGTACCATACTACTATGGTTCTAGACACATCGGTGCAGTTGTTTGGCTTCAGTTTTTGGTCCCTTGTGAGATATTGGCAGTTTTATGTTCCCAAGGCAATATTTTGATGATTGAAAATGGTTAATGAAAAAATGGATTTGGGCAAATGATGCAAAGAAATGGCGTGGAATTGGTCCAGGCATATTGTTTTGGTCACCTTCATCATTCGGCACCAGTTTCACTTCATATGGGGTCCACACGTCCTTGATTTCTTCAGTTTGAGGGATTTTTGATGTATTTTGATGGAGACGTCCTAGTGCTTTTTGTCCCTCCTTGGTATTTTTGACCACTACACCTTGTTGTTGTGCCATGGGGCCATTCTAGTGAAGGATGTTATAACCTCCTAGCCCCCACCGTTTGTTATCTTATGTTTATTGGTCATTTTTATGTGGTGCGCTTGCTCATTGGGAAAATTTAATGGTGCGACCCTATTCTATTATTGAGTTGATCCGTGCATTATGTATCTGGCTAATGTTAGCCGTTGATTAGATTGCTTTTATCTTTTGATCGTGACCCTTGATCTTTTTGGATCTAGGTTTTATGTACTTGAGAGATCTATATATTGAGATGCTCTCTCATTTGTAAAGGGACTTTTGGCGCTTGAGCTCTTGGAATAATAAATTATTTTTGCAAAACCCTTGGAAGCTTTGTTGAATATGTTGTGTGTAGATTGGAAAGTTTTATTCTCTCTAGCATTCTTGCAGATCTATGTATTTCTATTACTTTTTGCAGGTTGTCATCCACTTGGTGAAGGAAGCGATTTGGGTAGGGGCACTATTGTGACGGAGTTCCACAGCATTCTTCCAAATCGCCATTGAGTCAGGGAGTATCTTTATTGTGTCTTGCGCCCATCTTGATGTTCTTTGATTCATTTTTTTTCGTCATTTCATCCATCTTTTTGTAAATTGATTCTCATTGTAGATTTATTTTGCAGGAGGAGGGAGGGCTTGACATCTTGAAGGGATTAGCGATTTCACTTGGAGAGGCATATAAAACACTTGTAATTGATCGAAGAGGCAAGATCATCGTCATAGAAGGTTAGTAGCAAGTATTTCCCGGTACGTTTGCATTTGTTTTATTTTTCTTGGGCTTAATCCAATTGTCACCACTAAACCCTCTTTTTACAAACCCTAGTTTTGTAGATCTGATAGATCTAGTGAGGTTTTGATGACAACCATGAAAACCCACTTGGAGATTGTTGAATAAACCCTAGATCTCGAATTTCACGCAAATCAGACTCCATTTGTCCCAGGATCTACCACTAGTCTATCTAGGTGGGGTGCCCCCTTTGGGTGGGTGGTCGAATTTTCAGGTCTATCAGTTGGGTATGCTTCAACCCACCTCAAAATCACAGATCTATCCTTCAATTATCTTGATTAGTGAAGCACCACTCGTGAGAGACTCGCGAGTCTTCACGAGTGGATTGTTGGGTCGAGTACTCGCTACAGACTCGGCATGCTACTCATTGAATTGGTCAAACTCGTGGAATCGACATGCCACTCGTGGACTCGGTCGAACTCGGCCCAAACTCGGGCCAAACTCACTTGGACTCGCTTGCACCTCGAGCCCTGTAGTTGCAATTTCTCTTTCCGCGCCTCGAGCCCTGTAGATGCAATTTCTTTTGCCACGCCTCTAGCCCTATCTCAGCAAGCCCTGTCGGCCGGAGTCCTGCCGCAACAGTTT
>LPNX010796797.1:893556-936277 GCA_001517045.1 Pseudotsuga menziesii | reverse complement strand
CATTTGCCGATATTTTCCGATATTTTCGCCGTTGTTGCCGATAAGTTTCATTCCGGACCCCCGGCGATATATTCGCCGACACGATATATGTAACTATGGTCCCAAGTTCCCCATAGGTTTTTTTTAATTTCTGGAAAATATATATATATATATATATTGATTTTTCCATTTTTACAGGCTTATTTTTAATAAGTCGATTGTAAAACTTCGTAAAGTCATAAATGTGGGGCTAGGAGGTTGTTTTTTCCATGCGGGTGCTCATTTCTAACTCAAAGCATCCAATTAACCCCTAAACCCACTTTCCTAAGTTTTTGAGTAATTATTTATCTTCGAAATTAAATATTACTCGAAAAACCCTAAAAAAACAAAAAAAAATTGGCAATTAAAAAAATAAAAGAAACTTGCTGAAATCAGTTTCTGTGACCTGACAAAGTAAAATGGCAAGTACCTGGGTAAGTTTAGGAAGTCAAACACTGCCATTTCAGAGAGTTCTCAAGATTCAAAAATTTCCTCTCTAAGAGGGGGGCAAGTCTCCAAGTGGGGGCACAAACATGGTGGCAAAAACCCTTTTTCTGGAAAAAGTGAAGTGTTTGGGCATGTTCCATATCTATCATGGGATGTTGCCATTGTTTACACCCTGTGCCAAGCCTTGATCCACATCACATCCAACTCACTCAACCCTAGCGCATCCTTGAGGAAGTGCGCCCCTCTCTTGCTTGGGTATTCTATTTAAGCAGGCACTCATTCCTCCATTTTCATGTGGAACCTCTACTTGTATATTGTTGTAATTTTTTCATCATTGATTAATAAAAGGCTTTGGAGGCCAATGCAAGTGTGGTCTATGGTGTTCGGATGTATGTTGTTTTATGCAATATTGTGGTAATCTGTGTATTTTTCGCAAGATTGTATGTCCGGGAATGCTCGATTTTGAAGGGAACTATGTTCTAGTAAGATAGGAAGTAATACTTTCATGATTACTTGTTATTGTTATTTGTAATAGAATGCTAATGAATTTATGATTATTATTGCCTGAGTTCATATTTTCTTCAAGTATCTGTTATTGGGTAACATCGACGTTTAATCCCCATTGTAAGTTTTGTAGATTTTTTACAGGTTGCCTAAGTTGGAGGTTTGGATGAGCGTGTTAGCTCTACTTCTCCTTCAGTGGTTCTTGAAGAAAATACTTCATCCCACTGACAACACTTTGTGGACATCTCCATTCATTTCTTTGCTCATCTTTCAAGCTTGGGGATACCTTTTTGACATAAATTTCAAGCTTCTTTTCGGTTACTAGTTCTTAGTGCATAGTTAAATATCATTAATATATTAGAGAATATCATACTAATTTGATTTACATATGCACTTAACAGTTCAGATCTAATTTTAAAAAGTAATACTTTATAAGATCTAGCTTTTAACAAGTACTAATCTGGGATTTATAATTTTCTATCTTCAAAGTGCTTGAATTTATTTTTTATGCTTTTAAATGATTATCTAGCATCTTTGGCTCTCATATTTATTTGCTGTTTTGCAGCAAAAGCTGATAGAGTAGAGTGGCACTCTGGTGAAATTCTGAAGATCTAAGCTATCCGAAGACCCTTCATCTTACTACTACTTCTGTGGCCAATTTTCTAAGGCCTCAAAACTTGTAAATTTGTGTTTCCTATCCTATGAAGGAACACACATATTCTTCTTGTAATCATTATCAAAAAGAGAAGCAAGTGGGCAGCCAAGTGCCCACACCTCATCCCCCTAGGGGGGATTTGCATCTTTTTTCATTTTTTTAATTTTTTCAATTTTTTCAAGTTTTTACTTTCTTGCATTAAAATTAACAAATCTGACCGTGTTCTCGAAAACGAGAGTATCGGTACTGAGATTTTAATAAACTCATTTAAAGTTTAAAACTCTTGAAATAAGCAAGGTTTCAATTCTTGTATGCTCTTGTGAACACTGCAGGCCATTGGCTGGATCGGTGGGAGAATCAGAAAGAGATTGGAGTGACTAGTATTTAGTTTAACACTTCAATTAATTTCCAAAGTGAAAATCCGACACTTACTCGAAATTACTCGCTAGTGGACAAATTTTTCAAGTGAAGCGGGAACTACTAGAAAGTGACCGTGGGGCCCAGTTAGGCTATACCCTTATTGGTGTAGTGTTGAACACAACCCCATGACTCCATTTAGCCCACACGTCACTGTGAGAGCCATTTCTAGGTAAGTTCGGACATATTCCTCGTACCCCTCAGGTATATCTGTAATAACATTTTCCCTTTAATAATCAGATCATTACCACATTTTTAGTAAAATTGATCAACAATTTACCCACTCCCTAATCACTCAATAATTCTAAAAATTGACCAACTGAGACAACTGCAATACTTATCAAGACATCACTAGCAACTCCATTACACACAAGCACTCTGTCAACACTCGTCTTTATTGCATCGTCTATTTATTTCAAAAAATCTAAATCAATTGATGTGTTGAGTGGAATGTTGTTTTAGATGCTGGTGTTATAATTTATTTGCGGGTTATCTTTCTTTTAGTATTTATATCATTTATTTGCGGATTATCTTTCTTTTAGTATTTATATCATTACATCTCCTAGAATAACTGTTTTGATTTCATAGATTAAGACGGCCTTAGATTGTTTTACTAGGGACCACCCCCCTTGGCTCCACTAGGAAAGAGCCTAGACGGAGGAGTCAAGATCAAGTGTCAACACTTGACTCTTGCTTGCCCCCAAGGTTGCACCCAATGGCTTGAAGATTTCTGCCATGTGACCCGATGTGTGAATTAGGCGCCAACACAAACATTGTTGAAGATCCTCCTCATGACCCCTCAACAGAAATTATTGAAGATTGGGGATCTTTTCATGATTATTTCACTGATGATGATCACATTTGTACCCTAGATCCACCTCAAGAAGGAACCATTATAGAGGTTCATAATGAAACTTATGAAGAAATTCATGAAGTTTGTAATATGTATGATGACACTCCTTTATGTTCACCACTTAGGGATGAAGTTTTGGGATGTTTTATTGCTTGTAATATCTTTGAAACCAAAAATTCTAAGGATGATCATTGTGGACATTAGGAGGTTAGTTATATTCATGAATGTGTACTTGTTTCCGCCTTAGAGAGTAGGAGAAACAAATTAGATCTCCTTCAAATCCACCCAAGAGAAACTTGAAAGACATGTTGCCGCCTTTCACGCACCTGGGGGGTTAGGTTGTCGTGGCAGAAATCTTCAAGCCACTAAGTGCGTCTTTGGGGGCAAGTCTCGAGTCAAGTACTGTCACTTGATCTTGACTCCTGTTTAGGAAAACTCCAAACGAAGCCAAGGGGGGTAAACCCTAAGAATTACTAAGGATGATTAAGTGTTTAGTGGTGGCTTACGGATGAGTAAGTTGTTTTAGGAGCTTTTTAGAACTAAACACTGAAATGAGATCATTGCAATAGATAGTTTAAACACAACAAAATATGAATTATACAACACCAGATAAGTAAATGAACTTATAGCAATAAATTGTACAATACAAGGAGAAGACCAGTGCTGAAATGGAGTTACAAGATTGTAATGTTGGAAATGTGTTGCAAGTGGTCTTGGTCAGTTTAAATTTAATGATGAGATGAGTGGATTAACGAGGTAGGGGGAATTCTCGATATACTTTGAGGTACGGGGAATGTGTCCGGATTTTGACAGAAGTGGCTCCTCGCAAGATGTGGGCTAGATGGAGTCATGGGGGTGTGTCCAACACTACACCAAACGAGGGTGTAGCTTGACGGGGCCCCATGGTTGCTTTTTAGTTGTTCCCGCCTTCTTCGAAGAATTTGCTCACAAATGATAAACTTTGTGTACGTCGGATTTCTGTATGTTTTCAAGGGATAGTTGATTTTATTAAGATGAGTTTCGATTAGATATGAAACTTATTTGAATGCAACAAACCCCGTTTCTGAGTATCCCAAAGCTCGGGCAAGCCTGCAATGGGTAGAGCATATGCGGAGGTTTGTGCGAAATGTTTGGTCCAGTTTAAGATTGTGAAAGCTAAAAAAGGTAAAATGTGAGACTAATTACTATAGCCAAGAATCTCTTTCCGGTCCAGTAGTTGGGCAAGCCCTTGTTCGTGAACCGTAATCGAGAAAGCAAGGCTCAATTAGTATTTGTATTACTTTGCAAATGAATGAAATTGAAATTTAAAATAACAAAGTATATATATCTAGATGTAAAGCAAAACTACACGAATGAAAGAAAAACCATGGAAAAAGTGCACCGATGCAAAACCCCCCAGGGGGAATAGGGAGTGGGCTCTGAAGCAGCCTACTCAAAATCTTTTATTACAATATTTACAATGCTTGAGGTGGATTCCAATGGTCCTTACAGATATGGATCCAAAGGCTTACATATTTTGGGAATGAAGCAAGAGAAAGGAATGTTGCTTTGGAAGACACTGGATGGCCCAAATCTTCAATTTTCCAGCAGTACTTCTCCTTGTCCTGTCAATAGAAGACAAGAATCAACCACCTATCCTGCACAAAATGTGCTAAATATAACATTAAAATCAAAAAATAGTTAAGTACTAAATGATTTAAAAATATGCACAAGTACTTAACAATACTAGATCTATTCTAAGAATGATGCTTTACAATTCTAGATCTAGAAACATGCTTAAAAATATTATCCTTTAGATATTCTTTGAAAGAGAAACTAAATTACTAAAGCATGTGAGTAATCGTAACCAAAGGGGAAAATTCGATTTGAATTTGAAGGAGAGAGAGAGAAGGAAAGAGCTCAAGCTTAAAAATGCTTAGGCTATGAAGTTCGTTGGTGGAGAGTGGAGGGACTATGCCTCTTCAACAATGAGTTCTTGGAGAGTGAGAGAAGAAAGCAAGATCTCACACAAATCCAAGAGAAGCTCCTATAAAACACCTTCACACTTGCCAAGAGACTTGTCAAATCCAATATAAATTCATGCTAAAGACAAGAAGAGCATACCCATAAGCAAATCAACATGCAAATTCTAAATCTTGCACATAAATTAATTAAGAGAGCAAAGAAACTACTTCACTCACTGCTATCGATTAGTACTAATCCTTTAATGAGGCTAGATTTGACAAGGAATAGCAAATGCATTAAAGAAATTTTACAGATTACCTCAGGAAAAAACATGAGACAATGATCATCCAACACTTAAGCCATGCACCACATGAGACCTCCAAAGCCTTTTATTATTCCAAATATAATACAATACAATACAACTAGAGCAGACCTTGGGTCCTTTGACCATGATAGACAATGAACCGGGAGCCCGCTTAAATAGCCAAATGAGAGGGGGGGTTATCCACCATTTTGAGTTGAAGTCGAGTTCGATGAGTGAATCGAGGGATATTGCTTGAGTTGAAGTGGAGTGTAACTCAACGGGGATGCATCACCTCCCATAAGAGAGATGCGACCCCATGCATGTGTTTGCTAACCCACACATCAAAAGGAACATATGCAACACGCGAGCTTCTGTTTGAGATTCAATGGGATGATTGAGGATTTAGTTTGTTTGATCTTCAAGGTGGAGGCGCCACATCTCCATAAGGAGATGCACCCTCACTTCAATCCATACCAACCCATTCAAGAGTTGCCACATAATATGACGTGAGCTAAAACAAGATCATCATCAGGGAGCGCACTCTTGAATGTTAGATGACTCGCCACCCACTCAATCTACATCAAATCTCATGCTTTAATCATGGAATGAATTCGGCCACCACCAGGGACCACTTAGCCACCTTGAATATTTGCCAACATGTCATGTGTTAATTTGGCAACACATCCATGCAATATCATGGAGGGGCACATCCTCAAAATCTTATGATTCGTTAGCTTCCAATTCATCTCCAAAGATGACGCTTTATGCATGGAAACAATTCACCTCTCATATGAGACAAAGTTGCCACATCACCCACATGCTTAAACATGTGCCTTTTGACTTTTGACTTGTGTCATTTTGTCACATTTTTAGCATTTTTTGGGCATTTTGATGCACCTTGAGAGAAATATTGCCTTACGGGATGTTTTTGCAGCTCGAACATAGGAAAAGTGGTCTTTGGGGTAAAGAAGATGCTCTGAGTGTGAAAACGAGCATCCCCACGCCAAAAACAGACTCCAGACCCATCTTCTATGCCATTTACAAAATTTTTAATTAAACCATTAAAAATGGCCTAGTTTTGTGGGAAAAAATAATTTTCTCGCAACAAAACAAAAACCTAGGGGGACCTAGCACATGTCCATACAACTCAATTAGAATCCCTAGCATGTTTATAAACACTAATATAGAGGCTCTAATAACCCCCTTATGCCTATCCACCAAGACAACTACCCCAACTTTGGAGGCGTGAGTGAAAAACTCAAAAAATATTAGTCATTTGTTTAACAACAAATAATTACCAAGGGAAAAAACACTCTGGGCTAGTCGGCTTGATGTCCAAGTCTAGGAAGCCGAGTCTTTTATAAAATTGACCTTGTTAGCACATTTTTTACAATTTCCCCAAGGGGGTATGAACATGTGTTACAAAAATTTTGAACAATCTCCTAGAAAAATCCTGGTGGACTTCTAAACTTTGATGAATGAACAAGTGTACTTTTTCTACATTGTCGGCTCACTTGAAAAATCCACCAAGTACAATTTAGGCGGTAACAAGACACTTGCACTTGCATAGATTTGTTAAAGGGTTAGTGAAATCCAAAATGTAAATGAAGAGATCATACTCACAAATAAGTAAATATGCAAAATCTTGAATTTGACAAATTGAAATTTTCACTAAGAATTGAAACAACAATGTTCATCCTATTGATTAATACCATAGTATTAAAAATCGGAAAAATCAGAATCGAAACCGGCCGGTTCACCGGTTCGGTACCAAACTGGGTCAAACCAGTTGGTAAACCGGATCGAGGACCGATTAGTTACCGAACCGGCCGATTGGTAACCAAACCGGTCCGGTTCGATAACTAATCGGTCCAACCAGCTAAGTTAGAATCTGACCGGTCCGGTTTGGTATTAATCACAATTGTTTTTATTTTTTTGATTTTTTTTATAAGTTTAAAGTTTTAAATTATTACTTTGTTTTTTATTTGTTTACTAATCGTTTCCTAACCTAGGTCCTGACTCCTAACCTATCCCACTCTCTAACCTAAGTTTATACAGATCTTAACATTGTTCATCTTCACACATCACTATATACATGCTTCATCATATTATTATCATCCTACAGTAGTATGCATCATCACAACTTCATACTAAAATTATACCATTGTATGTGCCACTCTATACGCACTACTTACCTATGTCATCTTGTTCATCATCCCTCATTCAACATTGTCAACATCATCATATCTTAGTCAATGCATGTCAGACCTCTGCATATGTCACTCTTCAAGCTTGGGATGTAAATGAGTTTGAACTGTGACTGTGTATGCCCAAGACCCTGAACAAGTCTGTGTATATTTGCAGACTTAACTCCAAACTCAGATTGTGGCTTTTTTTGCTGTGGAGGATCTCCAAGGTCAACAAGTCTTATCAACTTCCATTCTTGTTTATGTAGAAGACCTCATACTTAGACTGTTTATACTTCAAGTTCAAACTGTTTGTGAACCACGAGCTGATTGTCTGCTAGCTTGTCCTTTAACCTATGCACTTGTTCTGCTGCAAACAAATTAGGGCCTCAAACACTGTGCAAAAGGGATCATTGTTGACTGTATGGTTGTTTAATTCCCTAATCAATTTTCACCAAAATTCTGGGCATGAAAGTCTTCAAAACAAACTCACTGCCACCATACAAAAAGGTCTTCCCAAAAGTCAGACTCTTATTTTGTCTTCAATGCCTTGGAATCATGGATTATAATCTTGAAAATGTTGTTTTTATTTAAAATTTAAATATTTGATGTATTTTTTAGCAAACCGATTCATTAAATTCAAATCGGCCGATTTATGACCGATTCATTACCGATTCTGATTCCGATTCCAAGTTGACCTCGACCGATTCCGAGTCCAATTCCGATTTTTAAAACTATGATTAATACTAAATTAGTATTACTAATCAATTAGGCTAACACTTCAATATGCTATTAAACAAGTGCAAGACTTAACACTCTACAGTTACGTCAACCATACAAGCATAAGATCATCTAGCTCGAACAACAATCCACAATATGACCTCCAAAGCCAATCTATTTAAAGAAATAATTCAACAAGTTACAAGTAAGAGTAGAGGTTCCACACACTTCATCCTAAAGAGAGTGAATGGGCCTTGCTTTTATAGCCGAAGGAGACCGAGGGGATGCAACCTGAATTCACTATGAGAGCACTACACATGAGCTTGAGTTTGTGAGGGAGTTTGAATCTTGATTGATTTAGTCTTCAATGAGAGAGCACCACCTCTCCAAGAGAGATGCGCCCCTCAACAACCTCCCAACCACTCTTCTCATTCGTCAATCCAACTACCCGGGTGCGAGTTTAAACAAACATTCACCAATGTATGAGGTTGACGTCATCCACAAACTAATGTATTCATTCATTACTCTAAAATTTATCCAAAGTTTTAATGCTTTAGGATTTGGAAAGGGTCGCATGACCATGGGGGCCCATTTGCCATGTCATCTCATACATTAAACAAATCAAATTTGACTTTTTCAAACTTGTCCTTTAGTGCCAATTTGTTGCATGGTTAGCATTAAATGTCGTTTTGACGCCTTTAGAGAAATAATGCTTTACGGGATGTTTTAGCCACCCGAAACTTATGAAAAGTGGGTCTCGAGGTGAAGAGAATGCATTGAGTGTGAAAACGAGCATGCCCACGTGAAAAAAGGACTCCAGATCAAGTTTTATGCCCTTTACATATCTTTTAATTAAACCATTAAAAAATGGCCTAATTTTGTGGGGAAAAAATAATTTTCTTGGTGTTGCCGCCTAATTCGCAACTCGGGTCACGTTGCAGAAATCTTCAAGCCACTGGGTGTGACCTTGGGGGCAAGCAAGAGTCAAGTGCTGTCACTTGATCTTGACTCCTCCGTCTCGGCTCTCTCCTAGCGAAGGCAAGGGGGGTGGTCCCTAGTAAAATAAACTATGGTGTTTAATCTATGAAAATATAACAATTAGTCTAGGAGAAGAGATAAAATAAAACTTTGAAACTAAGATAACTACAAATAATTTAAGTGACTGACATGAATACGATTCCACACAACACAATGATTAACTTAAGCATAAAATAAACAAGATTGCGAAATAGACCAGTGCTAATGGAGTGCTTTTGTAAAAGGGTTGCTTGTGAAGTCTCGAGAAGTATTGCAGTTGTCTCGGTTGGTTAGTTTTAGAATTGTTAAATGAGTAATTAGGCAGTGGGTCAATTCTTGGTAAATTTTATTATGAATGTGGTAATGATCTTTATTATTAAGGGAAGATGGTATTCTAGATATACCCGAGGGTACGAGGAATATGTCTGTATTTACTAATGAGTGGCTCTCACAGTGACATGTGGGCTAGATGGAGTCGCAGGTAGGGAAAATTTTTGGCAATTGGCTAATTTTTGGGTTTTTCAAAAAATAAATTCGCTATTTAGTCATTTTAAGGCTCTAATATTGCCTATATTTAACATAATTTTTTTTTATCATAATATTCGCCAAAATTTACAAGTTTCAATAGTAAATTGTGTGTTTCATATTTAAAGTTTGCCTACCTATCTATATATATGTTTTTTTCAATCCAAAATAATCGCCTAGAATACTATACTTAAGTATACTATTATAATCCTTAAAAAATACCCTGTGGTCAACACTACACCAAACAAGGGTGTAGCCTAACAGTACCTTGCGGTCACTTTCTAGTGGTTCCCGCTTCACTTGCAGAATTTCCCCACAAATTGGTAAAATCGTATGAAGTGTCGGATTTTCACTTGTAGGGATTAATTCGAAATGTTCCACTAGTTACTAGTCACTTCAATCCCTTTCTGATTGTTCCATCGATCCAACCAAATGCCTGCAGTGGTCACAAGAGCATACAGGGTCTTGAAGTCTTGTAAATTTTAAGTTTTTTAGAAACTAAGTGTGAGTTTTTTAAATCTCAATGCCAATACGCTCGTTATCGAGAACACTGTCGGATTGATTTTGTAAGGATATGTCAGCATCAAGGTCTAGTTTTTTGTAACTTAATCGCCTAAGACTTAGTTATTAGGGAAAGGGAAGTCCTTTCATCGAGTGTTTTTTCACTTGGATAATTAAAATTTCTTTTTAGAGATTTTAATTATTTGAGTTTTTCAGTCAAAATTACCTCCAAAGTGGTGAAAGGTGTTCTAGTGATCGAGTCCATGGGGTGATTGGGTCCTAGGAATGTTCTATATTACCATGCTAGACATTATCCAAAGTCTTGCGGAATTTCATTAAGTTTTCCATAGGTTTTTTTAATTTCTGGTCATTAAAAATTGTCACTCAAGACAATTTGTTGTAATGTAAAAGAGGGTTACTTGGTCCTTTTTAATGTTGTATAGAGGTATGGGTACTCAAGAAAAATGGCATGAGACCCCCTACACCCTTGGGCCAAGTTTGAAGTCATTCGGACAAGTATTACTATGGTTTTGGTCACTTTTTCTCAGGCCAGTCATGGAAATCAGGAAATTGGGCATTTAATTAGAGAGCCAAATTTTGGAAAAGTGACTATAGTCACTTGGGGTGGCCAAGTAAAGGTTCTAATGTTTATATTAGGTTCCTAAGACAAATTTAAGATCCAAATGGGACCCCCCAAGCAAGCATGTAATAAGTTTTGAGTTACCGACTCTAGGGAGTGTTACCAACTATTTTGTACCATAGTTGGACCTCCTGTTGAGCCGCCATTTGATGAACATGGTCAATGTTCATATCCAGTGTATCAAAGGTTTAGAATGTTTTGCCTAGCCAATTTTGGCTAGTCATTTTTATTTTTATGCTGAAATGACCATGCCCCATGGGGTTTTTGTAATAAAGTGTGCTAGTAGGGGTTTTGAGTGGCTTGGTTCCCTAAGATGTAATTTTCAGTTAAGGTATTTCAGGGAGTGTTTTCCTTTGTCGATTATGCTTTGCCTATAGCCGAGTATAATCGATGAGTTTTTCTCTCGCTTCCTCTAAAGCTGGAATGCCCGATTTTGAAATTTGGGCCTTGGGGGGTTATTAGAGACCAACTAGTAAATATGAACCTACTAGACACTATGTCTATGTTCTATGGTCATTTGCTAAGCCTCGGGATACATTAAAACATTGTCCGAATTTTTTTTTTCCCGGACGCATAGAAGTTTTTATTTTTTTAAATTTTTTTGACTGTAGAAAAGTAATTAAAATTTTCAATTAATTAAACCATTTTTATTATGGTTTAATTGAAAATTTGCAAATTGTAATAATTAAGTGGTCCGGCGGGTGTTTTTGGCAAATAAAGACTTGTTTTCTAAGCCAAAACACTCATTTAACTCCTAGACACACTTATCCTAAGTTTCAGACAATTATTTGGCCTTGTAATTAATATTTTCTCAAAAAACCCAAAAAATAAGAAATATTAATTAAAATAATAAAAAATATTAAATTGGAGGAAATAAAAATATCTCCAAAAAAGACCAAATTGAATAAAGTAAAGGGCTAATTAGCTCGACAAAAAGCATCTAGGAAGATTTCAATAAAGTCTGCACTGGTTTGAGTCAGTATCGGAGAGCTATAGTGAACTTCACCTTGGGATTTGTGCCCCTCTCCATGCATGGACATTTTTCCTTCTTTGGCATGTTTCTATTGGTCATGTGATAAGACCGAGGAGGATTGAGGTCACCTCACCCGCCCCCATTACTCCAGCACTCGGTTACAACTCAGTTGCAACTTAATTCAACTCTGAATCAATTGTCAGAGCTTCAGTCTGATTTAGGGTTTTAGTCTCTCTCTTTTTGTATAAATAAGGGTCTCTTCTTCCCATTTGCATATGGAGAATTTGCAAGAGAACTCTGCCAAGATTGTAACTGATATTTGTTACTGGAATAAAGTGACTTTGGAGGTCTATGCATAGGCTTTTTGTATGTGATTTTCATCTTGCGAGGTGATCCCGTTCTCACCCTACTCTCTTTATTTAGTAAATATTTGATCAATGTTAACTCATGAGGGCTATAAATCTAACACGGTAGGGTAGCCATTTAATGTCTTAACTTGGCTATCTATGGAGTATTCATTATATTTTTGAAGCGGACAGGAAGTAGTCCGTTATACCAATGCTTTTCAAATATTTATTTTGATTATTACATCCTAGCATTTGATCTCATTTACTTGTATTGGGTTGTTTTGGTTTCAGGAATCACCAAAGGAGGAGGGGTTGAAGCTCAACCAGTTTCTTATCAAGAGTTCTTAATCTAATAGTTTCACCATGCAGGTTCTTGAGAGTGCTTGATCTCAATTACAAAAAACACATGGCTAAAAAGGGGCTCTTTCTTACCTCTCTTAATAAAAAATTTAAAATCTTTTCACTGGTTACAATTCTTTTTTTTCTTCCTTCTTCCATATACCTGCTACGTTGCCTCTTGTATTCACTCTTTACTTTCTTGCTTCTTTGGTTTCCTTCCTTACTTTTTGCTCTTGTTTTTGCCTCTTTTTCTCATCTTTTTTGCCTCTTTTTGCTCTTCTTTTTTGCTTTCTTTCCTTCAATTTTTGCAGCCAACTGTCCTCTTGTTGGCTGCCCTATTTGTCCTTTTTGTTTGCAGCCATCCTTTCCTTTGTTTGGCTGTCCTATTCTTCATTATTTTGCAATCAACTTTTTTTTTTAGTTGGCTGCCCTCTTTCACATCAATTTTCAGCCTTTTTGCAGCCTCTTTTCGACACTTTTTGAACCTCTTTTCCTCCATTTTTTGCAGCCATCTTTCTTCCTATTTGGCTGCCCCTGCTCTTCATTTTTTGCAGCCATCTAACTCTTTTGTTGGCTTCCCCGTTTCTTCATCTTTTTCAGCCTTTTTTTTACTCTTTTTGCATGTACATTTTTCCTAGTTTTTCACATCGAAAAGACTAAAAAATTGCGATTTCATACTTAGATTAATTCCAATTTTTGCATCTAGATTAGTCTTGTTTATTAACAATAATGGGTGCATGAGTGCTTGTTTCTGTTGTGCAGATATCGAAGAGTAAAACCAAGAAGACAGGTTCAAGGACTTCAAGATCGAACAGGAGTGCAAAAAACTAAGAAGACAAATCGAGCATAAAATTGCATCCTTGTAAAAAGCCATTAAGGCTCTTTCATCTTATTAGCTTGCAATCTTTCTTTTTCAAGGGTTAAAATCCCTCTTATAGTCATTAATAAAAAAGGGACTAGTGGGGTTAAGCCTCCCACATTTTTTCTACTTCCCCTATTTGGGGGAAGTGTGCCTTGTTTCTTTCCTTCCTTAGATTAGATTGCTTGCTAGACTTAGTTTATTTCCACTAATTGTTAGTTTAAACTTTCATCTCTTGCATGCTACTTGCTTCATGTGTATCTTTGCTTTTTTTTAATTGATATTCGTAAAAAGAACCTAAAGACTCTTGAACATGTCATAAGACTAGTCAAGAGCACTCTCTATCGGAGAGCACTTGCATTGCATTATCATAGTAGGTTAGATAAGACTCTTGAATCTCACCATAAGGTGGATCAAGAGCGCTCTATGTCGGAGAGTTGTGTTTGTTAATAAAATTTGCAACTCACATTCACCCTTAAAAATCGGAACTTACCATTCTACAGTGTGTATGCTCTACTCGTACGGGATACCCAGAAGCACTGTAATTTATTAATTCTCACGCTTAACTCTAAAGTACAACCATAATAAAATTTACCACTTTCCCCAGGCGAAAATCCAATGCCTAGATTTAAGCCGTTGCGGTGGCAAAATACCCAAAGGAAGCAGGAACAATTGGTTAGTGACCTCGAGGCACCAGTGGATGCTTTAAGTTCTGTCTTATTATTCATATCGTATTTTGCAAATAGCAATGTGGATTGTGTAATTGGTTATTGTGTATATCAAAAAAATCCTAAACAACACTAATTCTCATCTTCCATCGAAGAATCATTAAAAACATTTTAAAGAGACTTAGACAACCTTTTTAGGGACTACCCCCCTTGGCTTCATCAGGAGTTAGCCTAAATGGAGGAGCTGGGAACAGGTGATAACACCTAGCTCTTTGCTTGCCCCCAAGGCCACACCTTTCCCATTTTAGGGAAACAACAATGCAAAAGATTTCTGCTGACAGTGTGCATTCGATAGACAACAGGGGAATGCCCCCTTCTCTCTTTGATTGGTTGGGTGAGCTAAAGTCAATGGAAGGGGCCACACTATGGTGGTTTCCTCCCCATTTTACATAGCAATAAGGTTAAAAGCAATGGTGGTTTCCTCCCCATATTTGAGATCCCAAACCATGGTTTTGCCGTCCTTGAGCAAATTCGCCCCCCCTCACTTGGGCCTCCCCTCTCACTTGTGACACTTGTCTAGCATGCAAAGAGCCTCTCTCTTTCATTTTTCCTATTGAAGGAGGCTTCCCCTCCTCATTTTGGTTACATACACACACCCACTCTCTTGCGCATGCTCTCATTCCATAGCTCTTGCTTTGGTCCTTGTAATTTTCAGCCATTTGGCTTTGTTAATAAAAAGTCTTTGGAGAAATTTGGTGTCCTTTGTGCTCATTGATAGTTTGCTTCAATGCTTAAGTAACTACATAAGCTAGGGAGGCCACGGAAGCATACTAATTTGCTTTGGTAAGATTTATGGTATTTGTATTCCATAGATTTTGTGAGTTCTTTTTCTTTTAGCTAAAGAAGTTCATATCTTTTCTAGTTTGAAATTTATGATTTCTTTGCTCATCATTTGGTTCTCACCTCTTTGTAGTTTGGTAGTAAAAATCTTATTAGTTGCAGGTATACGGATTGAGGAGTGGGATTCCAAGCTTGGATGCCCCATTGCTTGATTTCTTGAAAAGCCAAGGACAAAATTTCCTCTTTCTTTACACATAAATTTCTGCATTTTAGTTTTAGTTGGTTGAGTTCTTTAAGTCTGATTTTTACTCATATTTACTCAAATTATCTCAACATTATTCTCTTGGCAACTTTGTATAAATTTTGTACCTATATTGCACTTACATACTAACCTCCCCAAAGTGATTTGGGGCATATTACATCATTTTCTGTTTGCTGTTTTTTGGCAGGTTGGTGACAAAACAGGGAAAAACCTGCCTAATTTCAGCCATAGAAGAGTTTTAAGGCCACCCAAAAGGAAGAGCTTCAAGGCTCTCTCAAGAAAGGGGAAAAACATGGTTTTTCTCACTCTCTTTACCTCTTTCTTTACCCTAAAATCTCAGTCTTTGTAACAAGTCCAAGAGAGTGTCTTGGACTTGATTTCTTGCTTTGCATTTTCAGTTAAATCAAGTCTCATTTATTTGCCATCCTTTGCTAGCAAAAGAAGTTGGGCTTGCCCACCTTTGCATAAGCAATTGTTGATTGGGGTGAGTTTAGATTAGTTAGAGTTTCATTTTGTTTTTCTTTTTTTCTTTTTGCCCACATCTTGCAAGTGATTTGGCTATGCCATCCTTGAAAATTCGTGTCGGCTAATGTTTTTTTTTTGTTATTTTCATTTGCCCACACCTTGCAAGTGATTTGGCTTTGTCATCCTTGTGAAATCATGCTGGCTTGTATCTTTCTTTCTTTCATTTTTATTTTCCCACACCTTGTAACTGATTTGGCTATGCCATCCTTGCAATATCGTGCTGCCTTGCAGTGTTAATAATTGTTAAATTCTTCATTTCTTTTAAAATAAACCTTGCCCCAATGTTCGCCTCGTATTCACTCCCCTTGTCGGTTGGTCCGACCCTGGGTGACAAGAAAAGGAGAAGATTTGAGTTGGCTAGAATAGTAGGCATCTCAATCCATTATTGCAAGATTGAGACAAAGAGGATTAGTTTGTGGAGCTAGAGGGGTAGAGGTAGTTGGGGGTCTCGTGGCACTCTGTGTCCTCTTGTTGAGCACCCGACTAGTTCTTGGGACTGACTTGTGGAGCTAGGAGGGAGCCTTGTGCTCTCTTGTTGAGCACCCAACAGTTGCTCTCAATTGAGGGATAAGGGTTGGAGGTAGACACATTAGTTGGTTTATTTCTCATGCAAACACATTAATCCCCCAAGTTGAAGAAAGACCTTAAAATAAATTAAAATCTATTGGACCACTTGCACAACATCACGATCTTTCATTTTATTTACTATTGCAGTCATCATTTATTTGGTTCAGTTCTACTTCAAGCTCATCTCGTACACTTTAGTTCATTTGCTTAAAGTATTTTACATTTGATGGATGTGGTATTTTTATTATTGTGGTGAGCGAATGATTTAGAGCAATTTGTGCATTTTGGCAGTTTCATTGTAATCTTTGTTTGTGACTCCATAGCCCAATTTAGATAGGCACTGGTTTAGTAATACTATATTTCTCTTGCAGTTGTATTTGGTTTACAAATAAAGAAAGATTTGCCTGTCATTTGAAATTACTGCATTTCTGCATGATTGATTGCCATAAAGTTTAAATTAATTTATTCGTCTTTTAACTCCTAAACACAACCTTTGAAACATAGTAAATAGGGACTACCCCCCTGGACCTTTTAGGAGTTGGGTCTAAACAGAGGAGTTAGGAACTGCGGTGACATTGGGTTCTAAACTCATAGTTGCCCTTGGGAACACACCTAGTGGTTGGAAGACTTTTCCACGGTCAAGTGTGTTTTAGGTGGCAACAAACCCCCATGGAAAAAACAACTTCCTAGTCCCACTTTTATGACTTGGAGAAATTTTACAATTAACTTAATAAAAATAAACTTGGAAAAACGATTTTTTTTCTATCTCCATAAATTAAAAAAAACCTATGGGGGACTAGTACATGTTCATAATGACTCAAAATAATGATTAGCATGTCAATATGCATAGACACTTAGGTTTTAATAGCCTCATAAAGCCTAACCACTAAGATAATTATTCGATCTTTGGAGGCTTGATTGAAAAACTCGAAAATTATAAATCGTTAAAAAACGATATATAATTAACAAGGAAAAAACATCTTGGAATAATGTATTAATAATTAAGTCCTAGGAAAGCCAAACCTTTTACATAATTTCATCATGCTAACTCATTTTATTACAATTCTTCGTGGGGTATGAACATGTAAAAATAAATAAAAAAGGCCCTATGAAGGCCTGAGTGGACTTCTGAACTTGGAACTTGAACAAGTAATTGTTCATTTTTTGAGGCTTACTTAAAGGTCCAACATAGTGCAACCTAGTTGGTAACACCCACAAAATGTGGCATAACAAGCCCAACCATTAGAGAGCAGCTAGGTTGTGCGCTACAACTCTAATCCTTTCTAATATTTTCTAAGAAACCCTCATATGATCTTTGGTTGACCTCATTTGCCCATTTGATAAGACACTCGTCTCCAATTGCTTCATCACCTTTTATATTTTCCTTTGCAAAAAAACAAATTGGTTTGCTAGGGTTACCTTTTCAAATGCACCTTGTGCATCATTTCTAAATCCTAGTAATGCTATTTAGGGACTCTTCCCTTGAGCTAGAGAAGAGCTAGCCTAAAGAGCAGAAGAGGCTTAGGTGTGGTGACATTGGCCTCCCTCTTGTTTATCCATAAGCCATCATTGATAGTAGGGATTTAATATCAAGATGCTGATTTGTGTGATAACAGTGCTCATATAGTTGTCTTCAAAGAAGTCGTAAAATAAATTGTTCCTCCATTCCTACAGGCAGAAAAGGTTGCCATTTTAAAAGTGGTGAGACAATCTATTTTGTATTTTTTCTACAAAACCATGTTCAGAAACTCTCAGAACTGTTGATCATAGTCATAGTTACTAGAAAAAGACTTAATTTTTTCATATTATTATATTGAAATTAAGAATACTTCCTTTTAATTTAATTATTGTTATTTTCTTCACTGAATTATTTTTAGTCTATTTTGTAATGCACATAAAATTCACTACATATGATAGAATATAGGGTCGTGTAGGTGTAGTTATATAATTGTATAGGTTATTTATAAACTATAGGTAGGGTAATTAAAAATTACCACATGGTGCGTATTTATAAACATGTGGAGATTGTACTTCTCATTCTTATCAGTGATCTCTTGCCTTTATTTGAAATATTTCTCTCTAAAATGTCTGTTATTTTGCATAATCTACACTTGTCTCTACATGGCATAAACTGTGACCTGCTCTGAGCCTTTGTCAAAACCATTTCGTTTTGTCTGGCATTAAAGAATGTGTACCTAATTCTTATTATGTATAGGAATGAAAGACTGGGAAATCTCCTGAATTTGCTGTTGATAGTGGCCTTTCTTAAATTTCAGGTGTTAAATGCTGTGGGACGAGGAGAGACACTTATTACAGCATTGCAAGGTGCAGTGCCTGAAGAAGTCTGTGGAAAGCTGACAGCTGCTGTTTCTGGAGCAGTCCAGGCTCAGGGAATAAATCTGAAACTAACTGGGCTTGGCAAGGGTTTTCCAATGGATATGAAGTCAAATAGCCAGGGAAAGTCTCTGGAAGACAATGTAAAAGTAGAAGGCAATGGCATGGACAATTTTCCTGGTCTTGAAGGTAAATTTTCTGAAGGAGAAAATGCGGCAGAGGCTGACACTACAAGGCAACGAGAAATGGTGGATATCAAGTCTAATGCTGAAGGCTTGGATGTGCATCAAAATGAAGAAGTGCTTCAAAATGCACACATGAAGACAAACACTGAAGAAAAGAGTTCTAATTCAGGTTTAGAGACCCCTAAAGTGGATTCTAATATCAGTGAGCAAGTTGGCGGGAATTCTTCACCGGGCAAGAAGATACAAGAAGACATGCAAGAGAACCCTTTGAGAAATGAAGTGCGAGAGAAATCAAACGAAGGCAATGAAGGCATTGATAATCAATATCAGCAACAAAAGAGTGAGAAATCAGATGGAAGTGAAGTGTGTACAGATGAACAACACAAAGGGAAGGAAAACACTGTGAAAATGGATGGAAAATTTACATCTGAGCAGTACCTAAAAGAAGAATCAACTCCTGATCCAAAGAATGATGACAAGAGCATGAGAAGTGCTGGAGATCAGAGCAAGCAAAATTCTGAAGCCAAAATTGATGAACCGTCTTATCAAGTTGGTACAGGTGTATATGAGCAGAATAAAGGGAAAGAAAACACAGAACCTGATGGAAAATCTGCCGGTGAGCAGATGTCAAAAAGAGAAGGAATTTCTGATCTGAAAAATGATGAAAAGAGCATGAATAGTGAAGGAGATCAGAATAAGCAAAGTTCCGATACTAAAATTGATGACTCAACACCCCAAGGTGGTCCCTCTTCTGTTCAGCCTCCTACAGTTATTGTTAAAGAAGCTTTCGATGCATTCACTGGGTTGGATGACTCAACTCAAATGGCTGTGACAAATGTGTTTGGTGTGATAGAAAATATGATTGAACACTTCGAGAAAGAAAATCCACATAAGCCAGAAGACAAGAAACCCGTTAGAAATCAGAACCAAAATCAGGACCATTCACCACCACAAGAAGGATCTCCTGAGAATGATAAAGGAAGTGGATTTGGAAAGCAGAAACAAGTTCCAACTGTTTCTTCAACTTTGATTGTTAGTTCAATGAACATCTTAAAATGTATTGATGTTGCTGAGAGATCAGGTGATGCTGGAGAAAAAAAACATGATTTTAGCAAAAATCAAGTGCAGCATCAAATAGATGAAACTCAAATGTCTCATGAGGTAAATTATAATGCATCTGAGGTGAAAGATGGTGTTATACAAGGTATGGAAAAACAAAGTGCTAATGCTATAAAACAAGATGGTAAGGAATCGCAGATGATTTCAGTAAGTCCCAACACAATCAAGCACATGGACAATTTTCCATGGCAAGCAAAAGTAAATGACTTGGAGACATTCTTATGCCCCTCTGTAAAATATCCTCCTTTGACCAATTCAAAAATGGATTATACAAGTATCGAATCTACAAATGATCTTTTTCTGGAATATGTTCCAGAGGAAGGCCAGTGGAAGCTTTTGGATCAAATTGGAAGTATTTCAGATTCTGTAAAGGTTGGGTCACAACATGATTCAATGAAAGTAAATGGTCCAAAGAAGAATAGCCCTTCTGGAAAGGATATGCCAATGCATATTATTGAGCCTTCATATATCATCTTAGATACACAAATAGCTTCTGATGAATTGATAGAAGAGAGTACTTTGCAGAAGAGTATTCTTCAGGAAATTGAACAAGAAACAAAACAAACAGAGGATTTATTGAATGTTATCAAAGGCCTCATTGTCAATGTTCTTAGGCTAGAAGTTAGTAGAAGACTGGAGATGTCTCATATCAAGGCATTGGGGCTTGATCTGGAGGAAGAATTGTCAATTGTCGCTAATGCAGTTGCATTAGCAGTAAAGCAAGATATTCAGAGATCTGGTAAAGCTATGCCACATGAAACAGAAAATCTTAAACACCTGAACAATTGTACAGAGGCTGGAAGAAGTAAGTTTACTATTCTGCATGGAGAGCATATTGTAGGTGCTATATCCTCTGTTTTAAGAGACACTTCTGTATTGGGTAAGCTAATCCCAGTTGGAGTTGTTGTTGGTGCCATTTTAGCAGCTCTGCGGCCAGTTTTCTTTGTGGTCACTGGGGAGAAGGATTTGTTTGATGCTGGAAATGAGGTTGATTATTCAGTGCCTTGTTCTGATAGAACAGGCAAAGTAAAAGGAGGTTTGAGTAGAGAAGAGGTTGGATCCAAGTTTGATGATCTGACAGAGACTTACAAACAACAGGAGCCAATGCATGATGAAAAACACCAAAATAAACATGCCAGAAGGATCGAAAAGAACATAGAAGTTGATGGTAGAGCCATGGTGGGAGCAATGACAGCTGCTTTTGGTGTAACAGCAGCACTTGCAAGCCATGAGATGAACAAAAACGGTTTGTTTAAAGGGAATGAGCATGTTGAAGCTACTATTGACTCTGGTCTTGAGTGCACGAACAAAGGACAACTAGATGTCACTAATGATAAGAATGTTGATGAAACTGGAAACGAAAAGATCAAGCCAAATATAGTAAGCAGTCTTGCAGAGAGAGCAATGTCTGTAGCTGCTCCTGTAGTTCCTACCAAAAAGGATGGTGAAGTGGACCATGAAAGGCAAGAGCATACTTCTTATTATTGGCTTCTTAGTTTCTTTGTTGTTTCTTGAGCTGATTGCTAATTGATTTTGTGCATCATGTTTGGAGGCACAGGTTGGTTGCTGTATTGGCAGATTTGGGGCAAAAAGGTGGTGCGTTAAGGCTAGTTGGGAAAGCTGCTTTGCTCTGGGGAGGTTTGCGTGGTGCTATGAGCTTAACTGATAGGCTTATAATGTTCCTTCGTCTTGCTGAACGACCTTTGCACCAGAGGTAAGAAAATGAGAGTCTTAGGTGTGCATGGTTCAGTTATTTTGAATTATGTGACCTTTATGATGTGGTTTTCCATTGCATTCCCTTTCATTTATATTATTCCCTTATTTGTAGAGCACCACAACTGATTCAAAATAGGGTTGAGTCAGTTGATCAGAAGAATTTTAACATGGTAATTATTGTCATCATTCCAAAAAGGAGTATACAAAGATGGGATCTGGCCCCACACCCACCTCCCTACAAAAGGACAAATGACTCTCGACAGCTTGCTTCTACAACCTGTCAGTGTTTAAATATGATGATTCATTGGTTCCATAAATAAGTAAGGTGAATAAAATCTAGAAAACTTGTGTATACATCTATCATTGACATTTTATCCTTTGGTGTAAATAATGTTGAATTTTAGCATTAGCATATAACTTAAAAAATTTGCAGATCAACTTAAACAATTCAGCAGTACAGTAAAAACACATTCATCACATCAGCACACATGGACACAAGATTTTTCACTGGGGAAACCTTCAAAGGACAAAAACCCCAAAAGCATTAATAGCTCATCTCGTAAATGAGATGACTCAGAAAATTCTTCAAAAAGTTCCTCAAATCCAGATTTGGATTTTACCCACAGTAACTGTAAAATTTATCAGTAAAAATCAAACTGATAATTTTACCCACAATTTCCAGAAAAAATTTTCAGCAAAAAATCAGGACAAGTGTTCCGAACCCTAGATCCTTAAATTTCCAGATATGCTCAAAGACTGTCAAAAATCAGTCTGCCCAGAAATTATCAGATCTGCTCAAAGACTGTCAAAAATCAGTCTGCCCAGAAATTATCAGATCTGCTTGAAGAAGATCAGGACTGTCCAAAACAACAGTCTGCCCAAAAATAATTTTTAGATCTGCAAAACAATTTAGGGCCTGCCCAAAAATAGAAGTTTACTGCTCAGAAATTAAAAACAGTTACTCGAAACTTTTTTTACAGGCTGCCCGGAAATGTTTTTCTGAAAAAAACAGCTGCCCGAAACTTTTTACAGGCTGCCCAAAAATGTTTTTCTGCAAAAAAAACAGCTGCCCGAAACTTTTCACAGGCTGCCCAACAATTAATTGCAGGCTGCCCAAAATTTTCCAGACTGCCCAGAATATCTGTCTGAGCCTGCCCGAAGTTGTATCGCTGCCAGAAAAACAAATGCTGAATGTGGCTGTCCAAAAATGCTGAAAATAGATTTGCTGATAAAAACCCTAGCTGAGGGTTTGTTGAAGATGCCCTAGCTGAGGCAAGAAAACAGTCTTCTTAGTAAAATTGCAGCTTCACCAGTTAGAGCAAACTTGTGTGTTGTAAATGAGAAGACTTGGATCTTCTTTTATAGCTTTTGTTCACCTATAAGTGGACAAGATTAAGAAAAACAAAAATAATAATATTTTTATTCTTTTCCTAATTTTACTCTCACTTTTACCAAAAAAAGGGTACTTTTATTTTTCCTTTGACTTTTATATGAAGTCCTTATTTATTTTAACTTCCACTTGTGGTCATTTTTCCTGTGGTCAACAAGTCTTTATTTATTTAGACTTTTGACTTTGGCCTTTTTCCAAGTATCCTTGTGGTCCTTTTTTATTTCAAAAGTACATCATCATAAACCAAGAGAGTTATTAATGCTTTTATCTCACACACTGTGTGACACCTAAGTCTGGTATTAGGGTAACTTAACCAATGGTAGCTAATCCTTGGAGAAGCACACCAAGCCCATAGATCAAGGGTCAAAGCACCACACACATGCCCAATCCTAGTCTAGGGCTTACAGTGTCGTCATTCTCCAAGAGAATGGCTACTCAGAACTAAGCTGAGTTTACCAGTCCTAGACTGGTCTACATCGTGGTCCCGAACCAGATGTCTACTCAACACAAGGTTGAGTCTACCCAGGGCAGAGTTGGGTCTATATCATTGGTCCTAGACCAGATATCTACCATTCAACAGAATGGTCACTCAACACTGGGTTGAGTCTTCACCGTGGTCCCGGACCAGGTGGTCCCATTCTCCTAAGAGAAGGGCTCTCCATGCTGCTCAGAAAAATCAACAAATAAAACAAGGATAATTGATTATATTGATGGAGTCCACAGGCCGCATTTTATATTTTTTGTGTAGAGCATGTTGATCGATCAACTTCTTTTTCCAGCATATCTTGGCTATAGGAGGGGTTGACTGTCAAGCACCCAATAAATAATATAACAAACTTGGATAATGCTAGATTGTGAAGCAATGATCTGCTGCAAGCTGTGTAGGTGAGCATAAGGCCACTTTAATGTTTGGTTCCCACGCCTATCATAGAGGGACAACTGTCATTCCTTATTCCCCACTCAGACCTCCGGGGCAATTGCACGTCACTGGTTTTCTTTCTTCCTCACAAGACTCATAGGTCTTGGATGCTACAAGAGCCACAAGGGATACCTAATTCCCCCCTTGGATAACACAATTGAACCCTTTTACCCCATGTCACTCTTTGGAGGCCATGATCAAGCTTAACATTGGTGGTCTCACAAGGATTGACTAAGATGCTGACACCTCCTCTGTATCATGCTATCTAGGGTCTTGTTGCTCATGATTTTGTTAGCTTCCCCTGCTACAGGGATGTTTCTTCATATAGAGTTTGTCTCTACTACATTGTCTAGGGGAATGGTGCAAATACCTCTGATTTCTCCCCATTTTTTCCAGAGGGGTTTTAGGTTGATAATATTTGAGTTTTTAGGTCTAATTTTATGCTTGCCTATATTTCTTGATATTTTCCCCCATATTTCCAATAATTTTCTTTCCCTAAAGTGATATTTGCAACATTGGTCTAGGGTTTACCCTTTTGTGTCCACCCCTTTATTAGGTTTTGTTTTGGATTTTTCTTGTTTTTGGAGATGCTTTATGCATTCCCCCATTATTGTTGTTACTTGATGACCTATCTAGTCCCATTGAACTATTTTGGTCATAAGTGTTAGAGATTTAGCTCTGGAGGCACTCTGCATGTTTTTGTCTTGTATGCGGAAGTGACCATGCACTAGCTAGGCTACTTCACTTTGTAATGTTGTTTTATAAAGTTTAAAGTGACTCTATTATAAAGTATTCCATTGTTTTAATTTTATAAAGTGACTTTATGAGATAAAGTGCACTTGTTTCATAAAATATGTGACTTTATTAAAATTAAATGTAACCGCTTTGGGGGGGGGGAGTTTCTCAACCCTTGATCATGAAAAGACAAGATTAAATCTTGGCCTTTGGATTTAGGGAATGGGGAAGGTGAAAAGTCACTCTCAAGTTATAAGAGAGAGCCTAGGGTAGTGTGCAAGACAAGTTGAAGGAAAGCATTTCCAAGAGTGAGCATTTGGCCGAATTATTTGCAGAGAGAGGGAGCTGCAATTTTTTTCAAGTGGGCACAAATCCCAAGGAGCTGGGCACGTTTCCCAAGGCATTTATTTTTGCTGAATTATATTGTTTCGTATAGTCTGTACGATACAATGGTGCCACAAATTTCGATAAAAAATTTCGAGGCACGATTTTCAAGAAGCGAATTTTTTTTCTTGGGCACAGAAATCTGTACAGTCCGTACAATTATGTACTGTACATACAGTCTGTTGTGCATGAAAATCGAGGTGGGCACGAAAATCGAGGAATCTCGTACAATCATTAATGCTGAAATAAATGTTGTAAATTAATTTTTTGCCTGATAAATGCTACAATAAAATTTCTCTTGGACTGGTTTTCCTCGGGGTGGGGTTTTTCCAGGGTCACATTGACCAAATTTCTGTTGTTTTATGGGTTTATCAGTCTGTTGTTTGTTATGTGATTTTTTCGTTGCTATAGACTTAGTTTTAGTGTTTCGGCTTGTTGGGTTATTGATTTAAATGCATGAGAGGTGTTTTTATCAATGACAAGTTTTAAGTTTGAAATCTGGGTAAACTAAGTGTTTGACAAAAGTCTGAAATTTTTGTCAATATTTCTACATGGTATCAGAGATGAGGCTCTGTGTTTACAGCTGATTGTGGGTACAATAGGATTGTTGAGTTGTTGGGCAAGGGTTCTTGCTGGTTTTTTTTTAACAACTTGTATATTGTAAGACCTTAGTTGGATGTGACTTGCAGGTGGTGGGGAAGAGTGAAGCTATTGTTCTTTTGGTGGTCTATTTTTTTCTTTGATAACAGAGATGGTTGCATGGATTAGATATGAGGATTGGTTGGATGGTATGTTCAACTACTTGCGGTGGAATGTTAGGACGACTGTTGTTCTCAAGGAAAACAGACTATGGACCATAGTTAGCACCGTGGTAACTCCTCCTGATATTGATCCTATTGCTTTGGATATCCATGAGGTAAAAGAGGCCAAAGCCCAAAGTTTGATTTTGGATGGTATAAGGGACCACCTTATTCCACATGTAGCTGAGAAGAAGACTGCTTATGAAATGTGCACTACATTGAAAGGCTTGTATGAGGCTAAAAATGAGAATCAGATAATGGCTCTCAAGGAAAAATTGTAGGGAACCAAGATGGCCAAGGGTGAGGGTGTAGCATCTTTTCTTACCTGGGTGGCCAAGATAAAAGATGAGCTAGCTACAGTTGGAGAAGTCATTTTTGATTCTGAGTTAGTGAGGATAGCCTTGAAAGGCTTCACTAAGGAATGGGAAGTCTTTGTGAAGTGTGTGGTTGCTCGAGAAAACCTTCCAGATTGGATCAGATTATGGGATGATTTCACTCAAGAGGAGATTCGGGAAGGATCTCAAGGCAGTGGACAGAAGGAGGGTGCTAATGAAGAGAATGTTGCTCTTTTTGCTAAGAGCAAGAAGAAATCCAAGAAGGACTTGAGCAAAGTTCGATGTTTTGCTTGCAACCAGTATGGACACTTTGCTTCTCAGTGTCCTAAGAAGAAGAAGAAGGAGGAGGAGGAAGATACGGTTGTTGCAGCTACATCAGAAGAGGAGGACTTTGCAAGAAGATTCAAGAAGGAGTTCTCGTTGTTCTCCCTTATTTCTAGTGTCGGCAGCAATGGAGTAGTTCAGAATGGTACTTGGTATGTTGACAGTGGAACCTCATGTCATATGATCGGAATATGGCATATATTTCGTATCATTTCTGAGACTGGTCCTGGCCAGTTCGTTTAGTCAGAAGGGGGACATGCACGTGTAGTGCGAGGATTAGAAAAGTCAGATTCCAACTTAGTCATGGAGGATACATTGATCAGGATGGGGTCCTCTTTGTTCCAAGGATGAGTGTAAACTTGCTCTCGGTCTCAGCCTTGGAAGATGCAAGGTATTCGACATTGTTCCGAAGGGGACATGTGTACATTTTTCTAGATATAGATGATCTAGGACATGTTTATATATACTCGGAGAGAGCGGGACTGATTGATCCACGGTTGATTGGTGATTGGTTCGGTGAGATGTACAAGTTTAGGGCATCGCCCACGGTTGATGAATTGGACAAGGAGCAGGAGGCTCTCGAGGTTGCAGTGGCGCCAAGGGTACAGTCTCGAGTTTCGATGGAAGAGAGGGAGTCTCTTCTGAGCACTTGCAGGAGGCTCAGCCAACATGAGCAAACCAATGCTCAAGAATGAAGAATCGATTCTCTTAAAAGCTCAGGGTTTAGGGTGGCTGCCAGAAGGTTATCTTTAGATTCGAGTTCAATGCAGGTGGTAGCATTGGTTCTAGGTTCAGAGGGAGCTTTTACAACGAACAGTGTGATGGATTTGAGGAAGGGACCTGTTGATGATGGCAGCGAGTACCTCCCTCGCTAAGTGGGAGTGTCAGAGATTTAGCTCTGGAGGCACTCTGCATGTTTTTGTCTTGTATGCGGAAGTGACCATGCACTAGCTAGGCTACTTCACTTTGTAATGTTGTTTTATAAAGTTTAAAGTGACTCTTATGTAAATGGGACTTTTTATAAATTATTCCCTTGTTTTAATTTTATAAAGTGACTTTATGAGATAAAGTGCACTTGTTTCATAAATTAAATGTGACTTTATTAAAATTAAATGTAACCGTTTTTGGGGAGAAAGTTTCTCAAACCTTGATCTTGAAAAGGCAAGATTACATCTTGGCCTTTGGATTTAGAGAATGGGGAAGGTGAAAAGTCACTCTCAAGTTATAAGAGAGAGCCCAGGGTAGTGTGCAAGACAAGTTGAAGGAAATCATTTCCAAGAGAGTGAAATTTTTCTCAAGTGGGCACAATTCCCAAGGAGCTGGGCATCTTTCCCAAGGCATTTATTTTTGTTGAGTTGTATTGTTTCATACAATCTGTACAGTACAGCAGTGGCACAAATTTTGAGAAAAAAAATTTAGGCACAAATTTCGAGAAGAGATTTTTTTTCTCTTGGGCATAAAAATCCATACAATTCTATACAGTCTGTTGGGAACGAAAATGGAGGTGGGCACAAAAATCGAGGAATCTGGTACAATCATTAATGTTGAAATAAATGTTGCTGTAAATTAATTTTCTGCCTGATAAATGCTGCGATAAAATTTCTCTTGGACTAGTTTTCCCTGGGGTGGGGTTTTCCAAGGTCACATTGACCAAATTTATGTTGTTTTTATGGGTTTATCAGTTTGCTATTTTTTATGTGATTTTTCCATTGCTACAGACTAAGTTTCAGTGTTTCAGCTTGTTGGGTTATTGATTTAAATGCATGGGAGGTGTTTTTATTAATGGCAAGTTTTAAGTCTGAAATCTTGGTAAACTAAGTGTTTGACAAAAGTCTGAAATTTTTGTCAATATTTCTACAACAAAAACAATGCTCATAAACCTCTTTAAAATCCTCCTCATCCTCATTAGAAGAGCCCCAAGTCAGAAAGCGTGTTAGCCACATCTTACTCTTTAGTGTTATAATCCTCGTCTTCCTCTTTAATCATTGGAAGGTCCTCACATCACTCTTCACAGTTTTCAAATTAGTGAGCAACCAAGAAAAATATGGCAGAACCATCCTCACCATGAGGCATTTGGCATGTGCTACAATGGACAACAACGCTTGAAGATTAAGAGTGACTATCGAATCATATCCCATTCCCAAGATATCCTATTATCTTGGGATATACATCGACGAGCTAGAGTACTTCCTGCAGGAGCACATCCAGGACATGTTAGCACTACTTTCCACACTGTAATGGCATACTAATCCTTTGAAATTTGTGGTACAAATTAGTATAAGTTGTAGGAAAATTCATCCACTCTGTCATCGATGAACCTCCTCTCCATTTGGGTTGGTGCATACCAACCTCAGGGTTGTGTCCCTAGCGTTTGTATGCTGTTGTCCAACCTATAAATCTGCACATAAAACTTCTTATAATAACAGTAAAAGGGTGATCTTTGACCTGCAAATAAGCTTTCCAAGGAGGAGGGTAAATTTCATGAGGTGGAGTGAACTAGCGTGTGATATGACACCTCATGAAGTTAACTAGAGTGTGATTTGACACCTCTAGAGTGAACTAGAGCTCAAGGGATCCTTATGTGCCACCTCCGGAGGCAAACTAGAGACCAAAATCAATCACATGTGGCACCATTCAAGCTTTAGATCTCAAGGAGGGTGCCCTTGAGGAGGGGATATTCTCCTCATTCAAGCTTGAAGCTCAAGGAGGGGATGCACTTGAGGAGCGAATATTCCCTTTCTCACTCAACTCCTAAATTTACTCAATCTTGTCTAAAACTACAAAAATCACTCATTTTTTTGCTCCCGAAAGTGTGCTCTAGGCTAAATGAGGGGGTCTAAAGGGGGTGAACAGGGGTAATGATGTTCATTAAGATGTTTAATGCCCCCTTGGACCATAAAACCTCATATTATTACATTTTTGACCTCCGAAGGACCTAAATTAAACATTAAAATAAAATAAAATAAGCATGGTGATGCAAGTAATGCATGACACAGACACTAAGGACTAAGAAGCTAGAACACCAGCATATGGTAGATGTAGTAAGGATGCTCATGGCTTTGGAGGCATGATTGAGTGAAAAAAGATTGACAATATAGATCATTAGGATCTATATTTATCTAAGTAAAAAACACTCTCCAAAGCACCTTTGACTATAACTGTCATAGTTGGGCTAGACCTGTTATCACGGATCTTGTAGTTGCCCCGATATAGAAATCCAATACAGGATGGCAGAGGGGATAGGCAACCAAAGCCGTGACCTACGGAAATCCCAACCCCCAAAAGATGGATGGTTGTCACGCTGGTTGAGACTTCCTTTGCTTTATGCCACTAGAGAAGCCCAAGTGACAATGGGGGAGACCCAGATCAATCCTGAAAGGAAAGATCTAAGACAAATCACCAGATCAGACTCCTGACAGAGAAAATGTAAGGTGAGTGCTTGAAACCCTAGAATCGAAGGATAAGCCACAAATTAAAGATGCTTGAGTAGGGGTGGTTAATTTAGACTGGTAATGTTACTCAAGTGAAAATATCAGGTGGCTTGTGAAGATTTTGATTAGATCTAGGATTTAGTGTGCCGGTTTAAAATGATCAAACTTGAACCCTGGGGGGATTTAAGCATAAAACGACAAAATTCCCAGGATAAGGTTGATATTGAAGATTATGGCTTCCTGCACACTAACTTGGATGAAGGATTCAACGGTGAAGAGATCCAAGTAAAACCAGCACAACAACAAGAGGAAACTGACTAATAATCAAGCTTGATAAAATCGCCGCAAAATCAGAAAAATCGCGATTTTTTCCTCAGGCCGATTTTTCGCCGAGGAAAAATCGCGATTTTTAAAAAAAACTTGGAGGCACACTTTTTTCTTAAAAAGCGCGATTTTTTCTAAAAAAGCGCGATTTTTTCTAAAAAAGCGCCAAGTGTTGAAGGTATGTGCATTTTATCCATTGTTTTTCTATCTTTTGCCATGGACTGTTTGAAAGATTTTTTGCATATTTGTTTTACTATTTCATTGCCTATTTCTTGTCTATTTCTTTATTATTTGTTTTTACTATTTTGCCATTGATTTCCATGCCCCAAAAAATGAAAAACAGTCTCAATGTAAATGGGGGTTTTAAAAAATTAGAATGGAAAATAGCATGCTTGTTTTTTTACTTCTTAGTAGGCCTGACAAGAGACCCATGATATTTTCCCGTAAAAGGGGAAGAGGGCATTGATATTAGATAACTAGATGCTAGTTTCCCTCAGATACATTTATATATGTTATGTCATTTTGTATTGTTTAAACTTTATACACTTTTGAGTCCTTGATTGGACAACTATGATGTTTCAGACTTTCAGTATCAACTTTGATGTATCATTTTATATTTGGCATGACTACATGATGATGATCTATATCAGTGCTTTCTTCATATTTATGTTCCAATATGTTTTTCTGATGTTATTATTGCTTTATATGTTTAAAATTCTAAAAAAAATGCATGTATTTTCTATTTTTTAATGTTTGCCGACTTTTGCCGATTTTTTCGCCGATGTTACCGAGAAGTTGTAATCAAGACCCTCGCCGATTTTTTGCCGAGGCCGAGTTTTTCAACATTGCTAATAATTCAAGGAGGGGCATTTTTCCCTCTCCTAAGATTAATACCTAGAGATGGGCAAAGGAGTCTAATACTGACGCCTAAGAGGGAGAGAGATTCTTTCACTATGCTAGAAAAAACCTAGATCACCAAATTTACAGATTCCCAGTGCAAATTGGTCTGGTGAATTTTCCTACTTCTAAAGAAGGTTTTATGAATAAAAGCGGTGATGGGAAATGCATGAAGAAATTAAAAGAAGAAGAAGTTACTTGGAAGACGTACCTGGATATTATAGATGACCTCTGAAATGATGAAGAATTCTGCTTTCTTGCTCAAATGAGTATTCCGGGAAAATATTTTGATGGAGTTCAGCTTCAGCCAGTGACCCTAGCGCCCCCTTCAGTGTTCCCAATCAGAGAAAATCAAAAGATTAGACAAACGAATAGGATCTACAATATAAAGAAAGTACGGGAATGAAAAATCATCAGAGAAAGAATCACTCCCTGAACAAAACACCTGAGAGTTGTAGCATGATGAGTTTCCCCACAAGTGCACCCTCCTCTAGCGCGCCTCTTCAACCTGCAGATGAATGGTAAAGGAAAAAATACAAGATCTATCTCGAAACGAGCCGAGTACAGAAGAACAACAATGCCAATCATCAAATCATCAACTCATCAACAAAACTCAGAGTGTAATCCCAGACAAATCTCTTTATTCAATATTCCGGTGCCAGAGTTTATGAAATCAATGGGGGAGTCTCGTCTTTATATAGCTTTTGAAAGACGTAAACCTTAACTCACTTTTGCATCCAACAGTTGAGATTATAACCATAGTTACATATATCGTGTCGGTGAATATATCGTTGAGGGTCCGAAATGTAACTTATTGGCAACAACAGCGAAAATATCGGAAAATGTCATAAAGCATAAAAAAATTACAAAAATAACAATTTTTTTCAATGTTTTTAACATCTAAAGCAACAACAGCATCAAATAAACACATTGCTACATACATATGAAAATACAACTAATATATAAGATGCATAAGATGTCAAATGGTGGATCATGATCACATATCGACTATAAACTGAAAATACTGAAATGTGTTCCTGATGGAATGATAGAAAATCACATCAAATGATCAAAATAAATGTCTCTCAAGAAATGAGTCATCATGACTCATGAGGCATCTAGATACTACATAATACAATGATAAATAGTAGGAATCATCGATCCCCTCTACCCCTTTTATAGGCAAGGGGCACCACTCTTCCTTTGGAAGCAGTAGGGGGTCCTGTAGGTGCTTTGGATGAGTTAGGCATCAAATTGGAAGCTCCAACTACTTAGGCTATGGTGGAAGGTCCAACTATTCTATAATTTTGATGAAACTTCCCATGTTGAATGAGTGAAGGGTACATTTTTATTAAGGTCATGATAAAAGATTTTAGTAGTCAATGCCACCAACATCAAGGTACAGAGAGGGGTTGATGTGCTTGATTAAATGCCAATCCCATACCTTCATACTTGATAAAATCCAGTGGAATTGTTGAAATCTTGAAATCCTAAAAACTATTGAGTCTGAATTCTAAATGGGATCTAAAATTCTACTTTTTGCATATGAAGTCCAATGAGGTTGGAACCACTCTCAAACATCTTGAAACAATTAATGGTAATGTTAAAAATTTAAATGAAAGGATAGAAAATGAAAGTTAAGGAGAATGTCTTTTTTACTCTAAGAATTTAATATTACCATTTATTACTTTAAGAATTTAATATATTTAGTTTTAATAACACTGCCAAAAACTTAACCCATGGATTTATTTCTCAAATTCCATGCAAATTATTTTAGAAGGGCGGTATTTTCCAAAATATCCCTATATATTCCCAATATATCACAACACATTGAATATATCACAATATATTCAAAATGTCGAAAACGTCGCTATTTTTAGTGGCAATATATCACCAAGGGGAATGACTCGCGATATATCATGATATGGGCGATATATCGCCGATATACGTAACTATGATTATAACATCATCAACAATGGAGATTACCTTTAGAAGGATCAACACATGGATCACAGTGACCAAATCAAGAGGGGGGCACACTTTGCTCAAGGATGCCTATCCAAGGTGAAAGTCACAATATATCATAAGATGTGACATGACAATTTATAAAGGGGGGTCACTAGGGGCTTAATTCACCCTATGCCCCATTACAACTTCATAACATAAGATATAACAATGAAATACATCATTAGCCAAATTGAGGGGACGCCCCTTGGGGGGATTTCCTTGCTGATTGAGCCAAAATAAAATAATCCGGACAAATGCTGACTGAAAAATGTTGAAGGACTGTCCGGGATGCTGAGACACATCATTTGCCAAAATTCCAAGTCATTTCCTTGACCCAAGAGGTCAAATCGATTTTTTTAGTGAGATTTCTAGTTCATTTTTGCTGGTACATCCTCTGGAAAATGATATATCCACCATAACTCTGTCGAGGATGAGAACTGGGGCAAACTGACTACACTGGATGATCTGGAGACATAGAAAAATGGTATACCGTATAAGTGATTACTCGTACCCCCTGGAACAATGCACTGCTCTAGGAGAACCAAAATCACTGCCATCTATAATAAAATTTGATCATTTGGCCAATAATTAAGTGATAATAATCACTTATTAGGAGATTTGGGGCCAAACTCTTAAAATTGAAACCGCGGTATTGGTCTTGGGCATGTCTGGAACAAATATAAGCCATGTTGTTTTTTTAGTCACTGCCTTGGGAACCATGCTTGACTTGGTCAACTGGGTTGACCAGGTCAAAGTACCCAAACTGAAGGTGAGAAATTGTATCCATATGATCCTGGAAGCAGCCAGGGTAAGAAATGGTCCAATGGTGTATATCAAAACCAAGCTTAAATCATGTTATTCATAATCATGGTGATAGTAATAATAATAAATAGTAAGATATACTTGTGCTTCTGAAAAAAATCTTAGAACCTTTTGGAAGTCTACTTGCTCATGCCATACTTACAAAGTGCACACAATGTGCTAATGTTGGGTGAGGATGGAAAGCAAGGCTAGGTAAAGGAAAATGACTTATGACTGACTTTGACTCCAAATGATAATCAATACACTCAACCAAAGTGACATGCACATGACAGATAACAATAGGGGATGGAGGTGTCTCACAGATGGATAAAGTATTTGGGCTTGTTTCCTCTAGACTCTAGCAAGTTTTCCTTTGCACTTATTTGCATCATAGATCAACCTTCAAAGGCAGGTGCACTGGAATCCTTCTGGGCTCCGGTACTAACAAAGACATAGCCTTTGTAGGCTAGTCTCACCCTGTTGCCCTGTGGGGGCAAATGAGCCGAACACTATACAAAGAGTGAGTGCTCGTCCTTTGACCATTAATCCTCTTATTCAAAAACTTTTTTTTTTCACAAGATAGTAGCCAGCCTAGAAGAGTAGGTGCCCTGGAAAGCCTTCTGGCCTCGAGTAAATGACTAAGGCCTAGACCCGCTGCCAGGGTGCAGTCCATAGCCCCGACGGGTTTTCCTTTCCCTATTGCCCCTGTGGAGGGCAGATGAGCCTTACATTATACAAAGAATGAGTGCTCAACCCCTTGGCCACTGACTACCTTTTAACTTTTATACTTTTGTCCTTTAGATATAGCTTTTATGCGTTTCGATGCTTTAGTGTTTAGCAACATTGTTTTGGTGGAGCACTTGTTTTGAGAACTAAAGGAGAACTTCCCAGTGAACCCAACCATAATGGCCAAGCCACATACTTCATAGCCAAAGACACAAAACAACATGGAGTCTATCATGTATAAGGGCCAAGATGGGGAAAAGTTCTTCAATCTCACAAGTCTTAACCAGTCCAAGTCATAGGATGAAATTCAAGATGGATGAACTGGATGGACGGGGACAAGTGACACATGAGACCAACCTAGCACTAAGGTTTACTATTTGTACAAGCATGACATGAGCAACAGTCTTCATAGCAAGTTCTTTGATTAGTCATGGCACAAGTTCAAGCATAGGTCACCATAATCATCCTAACAAGACAAGCATGGGTGTTTGACATACATCATAGAGCAAAACCAAACTAAGGAAGCATATACTTGATCTCACCATATATACATGTCTTCGACTGATAAGGCCCCTCTGTAACTATGTGTACCAAATATGACCTACTCTTCTGCTGAAATGAACTAGGTCATCACCGAAAGCATCTCAATGGACTCATGAATCTCAGTCTTGGCAAGGAAAATCAGATGAACAAGGCTCTGGAATGACTGAAGCTGTAATAATCCATGCTAAAACCCCATGTGAAAAATAGCTCGGAATAAAATAAGAGATATATTTGCATGTTGCATCATGGTAGCCCAGTTGCAAATGTATATGATATAACAAGACCTTTTACACATATAATATAGGTGTGATGCTACTTTATGTTGATGTATTTGTAACTTCGAAAGATATTCTGATGTATATTATCATTGTATGTTATTGTACCCCCATTGGAGATGTGTGTTACTCCTTTACGAGATGTCTAAATTGTGTCTAGACCTTGAGGTACAACCTCCATTGTAAGTCGGGGCAATAGTCCCTAGTGTGTTATCACCAACCTTGTAGTTGCCTATGTGTGGTGGATCCAGAATGGATGGTAGAGGGACCATCAACTAAGGATGTGGAACCAAGATTGCCTGAATCCCAAATGGATGGTTGTCACGCCAATCGAGGCAGTCTTCGCTTTATGTTATCTTAGCCCAAGGAAAGAAAGGGGGAGACTCAGATCTACTTTCGACAAGAGAGATCAAACCTAGACACCAGATTAGATCAAATGGACTTGAGGTATGTAAGGTGTAAGGTAATGGAAACCCTAGATCTATGGATGATGTCACTAGGTGGACCAAGGCTTTGGATTATGGTTTAGGAAGTGTGAGGCTTGATCCAAAGTGGGACACATGTGACCTATGAAGTAAATACTAGATATGGGGTTAAGGTACTAGCAATAGGTGAAGATACCAGCTGCCTTGGAAAACCTAACCAATGCAGGGAAGGCAAGGACAGGATTGGGGATATCTAGTATCGATGGATAGACTCGATGAAAGATATGGCAGTATCAAAGTACCCGAGTCACCAGGGAAAAGTCAAGTTACAAGGAAAAGAGGCCAAAGACGGGGTAGCACTAGGGTTGGAGATCAGGGTCAGATGTAGGGCAATGGAGTCACTATCTGCCCAGCGTTGGAGGAGACCTTCCTGGGAGATACTCCGATCTACATACCTAGAAAAGTATTTGGCCGGAAAAGTCAGATCACAGGAAAAACCAGCAACAATATGGATAGTGCTAGGGTTTGGGATGTCAACTTCTCAGATCTAGGGCAACCTAGACACTTCCAGCTTAGCGTTGAAAGAGAAATGGTGAGAGGGGATGACTTGATCTACAAACCCAAGTTGGAATTTTGCTGGAAAAATCAGATCTCGAAAATAGTCAGAAAAATGGTGAGGAGTGTTAGGGTTTGGGAGGATAGTTTCTCAGATCTAGGGCAAACCAGGCACTTTCAGCTCAGCGTTGAGGATGATTTGGTGAAGGGATGACCCGATCTACAAAACCCAGCAGCGGTTTGTCTAGAGATCAAGCGGTCTATTTTTAGTGTTTTTTTTTTGTTTTTTATTATTATGGAATTTTCAGTAAAATGAAGAAAAGCATGTGCCAATGGATTGAGATGTGGAAGAAAGGGACTAACCTGTAGATCTTACCTGGAAAACCTTGTAGATGCCTTGATGATGATGATCCCTGCTATCTCGATCAATTTGAGAAGCCTTGAGCAAGTTCTATATACAACAGCTTGCCCCAAAGAGTCAATGCGCCCTCTCTCCTGCACAGCAAACGTCAACCATATCAGATTTGTTGCAACATGAGAAAAGGCTAAATGTTACATAAAAATAGCAAGAAGAAATCATAGATCACATTGACACTAATGAAAACCCCTTGATAAAAAACGAAGACAATCCAAGTGAGTTGAGGTCCCCTTGCAAAAACGCCCAAGCTGAAGTAGCCCTCCTGTAGACAAGACAAAGATTCCCCCAAAAAATATAGATCTCACAACAATTTTTCGAATGCTAGGAAGAAAAAGACTTTCCAATCACCATCTAAGAACACCAGATGTAAAGGAGATCCAATAATATCCATAAGAAAAGTTTTTCTATTATTAATATCTAAGAGCCAAAGACCCCTTACAAATGAGAAGCTCTCTCCTTTAAATAGGAACGAGAGAACCAAAATCCTAACCACTTTTCAAACGAATGGCTAAAATTAAAAGATACAAATGTCTAATCAATGGTTGAGATGAGCTCAACATACAATAGATGGATCAATATAACAATATAATATAAAAGTGGACTAAATCACCCTAGGAGAGGGGATCCCACTCTACAAGAAATAAATGAAGCACATGGTGGGTCCATGGAGTGTTAACTAACTCCCTTTAGGTGTCCCCATGGCACAATAAAATAATATAATCTTTTAAATTTATGAATTTGTGCTTTCTTGAGGAAATCACGAGCCTCCCAAAAGCTTCAGAAAATAATATAAAAATGCCCCAAAAATAGGTGTGGGCCCAATCAGGTGTTGCAACTACTAGAGAAGGTTTGGAGGACATCACTCTCATCATCATGACTCATCCCATGCCATTTTCTTGCCTCAGTAGCCCAAATCGATTTCTTCAGTAGCCATTTAATAATTTTTTAATTTGCCTCGAGAAATGTGAACATGCCAAAACAGCCTCCTAGGGTGCCTGCGTTGTCCAACTGAGCTCACCAGGCTCTTTGGGAGGGGTTTACTATGGTACAATCAAGTGGCTACACCTGTATGCCCCATACAACGCCCTAGGAGATCCAATAAAAACACCTCCCTGCTCAGACACATCATCCAGTGAAGCAAAACTGCATCAGAAGGGTAAAATGAGCCTGATCATCTCTGCAAGTGCCCGGAACTAAAAATACGTTGTTTCATTAGACTCAGAGAGTCCAAATCCATCTGGGGTATATACTCATACCCTTTCCAGGTCTCTGCTTGATCATCAACAATATCCAATAGACAAAACAATAACATGTAAATGATCAGATAACCAATATAACTCAGGCTGCGATCCATATACTGCAAGTGTTCAAAGGCTAAGACATGCTCTACAAGTCATTTAAGTAACAATCATAACAAGTAGCAGTCACCTCACTGGCGGTACATCAACCAAATACATATATATAGGATTGTATTAATTATAACTCAGATCAGACTTTCAAGACTATACTCACTTCATAGTTGTAGTCAGTTTGCTAATGGAGGGTGAAGGCTAAAATTGACAAGGCTAGGACAAAGGATGACTACCAACTTAACATCATGACACTTTGGATATGGAAAGGGAATACTCACTCTAGCCATATGTCGGACAAACAACAACAAAGGGGATGGCAGTGCCTCACAAATGGGTGAACTACTTCAGAGGTGCTTACTCACCTTGACAAATGCTCACAATTCAACTCAATACACATAAGGGCAACAATATTTAGATAGAACTTTTAGAAACCATTGGTTTTTTGGGCCTTTGATTTTCCACAGCCTTTGTCTTACGCAATTTTTATGCGGACTTTTATTATTTTAGGCTTTTCATTCATGTATGTTGAAAAACACTACTTTTCATGAATGTTCAAGATCTTTCATTACAATATTTTTCAAAGCCAATTTCATTTGGCTAGCCTTTCATTCATGTATGTTGAAAAACACTACTTTTCATGAATGGGTTTTTTTGCAAGATATTCATTTCATTTCTAGATACATTGTATTGATGACAACGCTACTTGTTTCAGGTAAGCAAACACATCCTAGGTAGCTCAGAGCCAAGACACAAATAAATAGGGAGGTTTGTCCAACAAAGGCTCTAGCGGGGAAAGTTTCTCCATGCCACAAGTCAAGTGGTAAGTTGGGTTAAAACACAACTGGAAGGTAATGGATGGGTGGAGACAATGAATAATGAAACCAACACTAGCAAGGCAAAGTATGGTGGGAATGACTACCTCTATTCTCCCTAAGGAGGGTAAAACCAATGAGTATGGATCAAGAACTTCCAAGTCTGAGTAGGGACATCAATACACAATATAGATACATCCAAGTCCACATATTTATATGACCGCCAGATCATGACACTAAATCCTAATACATGTCACAAAAATGAGTATAAGAGTAATGATAACCATAACACAATATAATAAACGCTGACTCATAACCATGCAAATATATCCATCTGAACCATCATATGTCCAATGAGAAATACTGATACAAATCTGGGCATCACTAACTGCTCTGTAAATGACTAAATGACTACATCAGTCCTCAAATTTGAGTGTCCTGAGACTCAGTCCTGACATGGGAGAGTACTATAGTCCACTAATAACATAATGATCCATCAAAACTGCTCATCTCAGCATCTCATATGTAGGAGATCTGGCTGAAAAATGTACTGAATCTAGAAAATAGAATATGGTAGCCCGACTACTACTATATATGTGATAACACTGTGTAACATCATGTAATATATAATTGTGGTCTCTCTAGGAGAAGTGGGCCCCATGTGAGATGGCATATAGGCTCGAGTCTTATATTTGGTTAGTGACTTGGAAGGGTATAAATAAGGAGGTGCTCTCTCTCATTAATACACACCTCACACACTCTCTAAGGCGCATGAGAGAGAGAGAGAGAGACAGTCAGAGGAGGAGAGAAAGATAGCTGTTGAACATTTCTTATTACTGCTTTTGATCATCTTACTATTCTGAAGAAGTTTGCGGGGTTTTCTCCTTTATGGTTTCTTTGATGAAAATCTGTCTTGTGTATCTTTTATATCTTATGCATTTTATTGTACTTGTTATTGTTTCAGATGAAGATGCTAGATAATCTAATCAGATCTTAAGAAAATCTAACATGGTATCAGAGCCTCTTTGAAAGAAGGCACTGTGTAGCTGCGGGAACTAGGGCTTCTTAGTTGAAGGTGTTCTCTCCATAGATCATCAAGCAAGGAGGACTAGCCTAACTCGCTTCACTAGGGTGCATCTGTTGGTGGTAGCAGTTTCTAAATCAAAGAAGTTTCACTGTGCAATCGAAATACAACTACAATGGTAACTAATGGAAATTAGGGTTTCATGCCTAAAAACCCTAGAAGACTGAATTTAGTCATTCTAGCACTTTCGCTATAATGCGAGATTGGAGAAGGATCAGAAGCTGAAACTTTTACAGGCCGAAGAGAAATTCATGTTGTACCTTGTGTAAAAGTTTTAGCCTCAGATTCGCTCTACTTCAGGAGATATGGTTCCTCCAAATCAAGGTTCCAGCCTCCTCCAGAATACAATCATAAACTGGTGACCTAGGGAGATTTGCTATATCTCGGGCTAGGAAGGTCCAAACGAAATTTCACAAGATGTTGCAGGTAGGGCACAGACTGTAGTTTCTGTCGTACGCTTTTCAGACCCAAAATGTGAAACAATGACACATGGCAGTCCATACAAGTTCGCTATGCTAAATAGTCCCTAAAACAATCACCTTGGGAAAATCCGAATAAGTCCCACTTGGAGATTCCATTTCTGCTCTAACCTGTGGGGTTGGAAAGAAGACTTATCAGGCTATCACAGTGAGAAGTTTCAGACTTTAAGGATCTAAAACTTCAGAGATACAGCAGAATCAATTTTAGACATTTTTGCAGAAGAAATTGGAAAACTAGGGTTTATTGTTCTAAGAGCTTCCCACCACTATTTTGAGAAAAGAACTGCATTGGACAACTCGCCTTGAAGTGGCCAATATTTCTGTGCAATTAGAAGTTTGAAATTCCAAGTTTGAAAAATTAGGGTTTCTCTGACAAACCCTAGATCAACCAGCTCCGGAACCAAGCCAGACACCTCAAATCGGTAAGATCTAAATTTTTGCTATTTACATTTGAGGTTCTCATTTCAAAATGACTAATCACACCGAGCTTGATGACATGCTTGGTGAAGTTGACAACTTCCGAGTATGGAAGTATAGGACCTCCGTGATCCTTGAAGAAAATGACTTGGATCAATATTTCAGTAAGGAAGTTCTAAGAGCCGGAGGGAGATGAGGTTAAGGCTAGAGCCAAGAGAATCATTGCAGATTCTATTAAAGATCATCTCATCCCTCATGTGTCATCCTTGAAGACACCAAAAGGAAGTGTTCGATGCTATGACGAAGCAATCGAAGAAGAATAAGATATTGTTATAACCACCTTGAATGGCCTCCCGAGATCATGGGATTCATTCATTCGAGGAATGTGTGCCAGAAGGAAGTGATTACCTTCAGCAGACTCTGGGAAGAGTGCACACAAGAAGAAAAGCTCAACTCATAATAAGAGAAGAGAAGATGGGAGCAACTGAAGATCAAGCTCTCATGATTCAAAGATGATCCCTTAAGCGATGAGGAATATGAAGGACTCAATTCTTGAAGAACCTCTTAATCATCTTAGCATTTGGATAAGAAATGATGTTGTTATGAATGAAGAAGATGATGAAGCCAAAGGCTCAAGGAGTCTACCCACTAAACAAATAAAGATAAGTATTCAATTGTCATTTCATGATATTGTTTAGTTATACATTTGTTTATATTCAGTTGATGTTTGAGTATTTTGCATTCATACTACTGAATTGCACATAATGGGTAAGAAGTCAATGATGGTGTACAACATTCCATTACTACTTATCTAGATTGAAACCTCTTTGTTGGCATATTAGGATTAGTACACACTCTTAATAACATTGGGGTAGAATGCATCTAGAAGTTAATGTTGTAGCATTGGCTAAAATAGTCGCATGGCTATGTGACATATATTTGTCACTATTAATATGTTTTGGAAATTATGATATGTTTCTAATCATGCAACTATACTTGACTTGTAGATCATTCCAAAGAATAAGTAGCCAATGTTCAGAAGAGGAACATGAAGCTTCCCAGGTCAAAGACACCATGGCGAAAGAAAGAGCTTCAGAAGAATATAAAGAGAACGGTAGATCCACCTCGAGAGATGAAGACCACCTTGGGCGCAAGAAATAATACAAGATGAGGAATAGTATGACGAGACTTCCAAAGAAAGCAAGAGGCCTCATATACACTCTAGTTATGTGACACTGTTGAGCGACATCATTGATGCAAAGCCTTCCTAGCCAAGAAGAAAGGGAAGGAGACTATGATCAAAGAGTACCAGTTCAAGAAGAATGATGTCTATGATGCGGTGTCTAGACCTGAAGGGAAGTCCGTAGTGTCTTCCATGTGGATCTACAAGATCCAACATGCAGTAGATGGCAGCATCGTGGGATACAAGGCAAGATTCGTAGCACGAGGCTTCTCACAGAAAGAAGACAGACTACGAAGAGACATTTGCATCAGTGATGAGTCAAGTATACGTAGAGCAGCCACTGGGAGTTGAGACACATGACAGGAAGACTCATGTGTGCAAATTAAAGAAGGCCTTGTACGAGCTCAGAAGACTCATGGGATAGACCATACAGTTACATAAGTAGCTTGAAGACCACCTAGAGTCATGAAGATCTTAACCTTTGCTACAAGGTTGAAGATGAAATCCTATAAAAGAAGACAAGCTCACAGATGGGTGTGAGAAGAACTTTTCAAAGTTCAAGATAGAGGATCTTGGTATCCAGTGACCCTAGATGGATACATAGAATATTAGTAGCAGAGGAAGCTACCTGTAACAAATA
>LPNX010796797.1:859914-892404 GCA_001517045.1 Pseudotsuga menziesii | reverse complement strand
CTTGACATCTTGAACGAAAAACAAAAAGACGTGGATGACAAAATGAGTACCATAACGCAAAACATAAACACCTTAACACAGAACATGAGCACCATGACAGAACCATAATACATTAATCGAGATGTTACAAAGGCTCATACCCAGTCCGGGCCAAGTCAGCGGTCCACACATGCTAGATGCCTCATTTCATGTTGCCCCCCAGGAAACACTCGCAAAGAATCAAGAAGAATTGCAAAAAGAGATAAAGATTAACAATGCGACGCTTAAGCAAGAGACAGAAACACAAGTACTGCCAGATATGGAGGCACAATTAAACAACAAAATAGACACTATAAGTAAAATAGTAAAGAAAAGAAAAACTAAAAATCACTGCCAACAACGAAGCAATTCAGATATGTCACTTTCATCGTCCAATAGTTCCGAGCCACCATCAAACCATAAGGCAAAAGGAAATCAACGTCGTCCTTACAAAGTGTACCCACCTAAGGCAAAAATAGAGTTGTCGAAATACAATGGGAATGAAGACCAATGCGTTGCTTGGCTAAACAACGTAGAAGAATACTTCGACATTTACAACATTCAATCTGAGGAGGAGAAGGTGAAATATGCGTCAATGCATATGGAAGGGTACACCTATAATTAGTACTTATGGTGGAAGAGAGATAATTTTACCTACACTTGGAACTTGTTCAAAAATTATTTTTTTAATAGGTTTCAAGGAATCAAAGAAGATGAATTTTTCAGTAAACTTACCAGACTACAGCAAATCGGAAATGTTGAAGAATTCACTCATCAATGGGAATCCTTATCAACACAAGTATTTGGGTTGTTTGACAAGCAAAGACTCGAAACCTATTTAGGAAGTCTTAAACCATACCTCCAAAAAGAGTTAAAGTTACAAGACATACCTAACGTAGAAGTAGCAAGACATAAAGCAAAAGCCGTAGAACGCAAATTGGAAGGAATTAAAACAAGAGGCGATAACCATTATTAGCAGGAAAAAGAGACACAATGTAGGTACTGTGCAAATACTTGGTCACCCGGTCATCAATGCCACAAATCTCAATCATATGCCTATGAAATGGAAAATAGATCGAAGTCATCTAACAGTTACGCTGATAATAGAAAACAGAAGAAAAACGTATGTCGTCGATGTGGTGATGATTGGACCCCTGGTCATAAATGTAGGAACAATGAGACAATACAGTGCAAAATCATCAATGGAAAGGAAGTGCAAGTCTCTGCACAAGAGACCTCGTTCGATTCTAATACCGACACCGAGTCAGAATGAAGAACGACACTAGGAAAAATACTTAAGCTTTGAGGACAAAGCTTCCTTAAAGGAAGTGGCAATGTAACAAATATAATTTATATATTATTTAAATTACTTAATTATCTTATGAAAGGGTGTAACCCTTTAGTTTACACACTCAAAGCCTATAAAGGCAAGCTTCTCTTGTAATTATCTCATCATCAATATATTATTATTATTCATATTTCATTATTACAATGATAGTCAGATTCGACTAATGAACAACCGGATTCGGTTACTCCACTACTTGTCACTCCGTTGACCACCAAAACCAACTAGGTGGACAACGATGTACCATGCACATGTTTGATGTGCCTTGAAGATAAGAATGAAGTACTTAATGATTATATCAAGCAAGGCAACTCCTCTTCTCTCTATGAAATTTTTGCACCCCTGCGGGGGATTTTGTAAGGATATGTCAGCATGAAGGTCTAGTTTTTTGTAACTTAATCGCCCAAGACTTAGTCATTAGGGAAGTCCTTTCATCGAGTGTTTTTTCACTTGGATAACTAAAATTTATTTTTAAAGATTTTAATTATTTGAGTTTTTCACTCAAAATTACCTCCAAAGTGGTGAAAGTTGTTCTAGTGATCGAGTCCATGGGGTGATTGGGGCCTATGAATGTTCTATATTACAATGCTAGACATTATCCAAAGTCTTGTGAAATTTCATTAAGTTTTGCATAGGTTTTTTTTAATTTTTGGTCATAAAAAATTGTCACTCGGGACAATTTGTTGTAATGTAAAAGAGGGTTACTTGGTCCTTTTTAATGTTGTATAGGGGTATGGGTACTCAAGACAAATGGCATGAGACCCCCTACACCCTTGGGCCAAGTTTGAAGTCATTCAGACAAATATTACTATGGTTTTGGTCACTTTTGCCCAAGTCAATCATGGAAATCAGGAAATTGGGCATTTAATTAGAGAGCCAAATTTTGGAAAAGTGACTATAGTCACTTGGAGTGGCCAAGTAAAGGTTCTAATGTTTATATTAGGTTCCTAAGACACATATAAAACCCAAAGGCCCCCCCCCAAGCAAGCATGTAACAAGTTTTGAGTTGCCGACTCTAGGGGGTGCCTCTTCTCTCTTTGATTTGTTGGGTGAGCTAAAGTCAATGGAAGGGCTCCCACTATGGTGGTTTCCTCGCCATTTGACATAGCAATAAAGTTGAAAGCATTAAATTAGGGGTTTCTCTCCCCATATTTGAGATCCCAAACCATGGTTGTGCTCTCCTTGAGCAAATTTGACTCCCTCTTTTGGGCCCCCCTCTCTCCCTTGTAACACTTGTCTGGCATGCAAAGAGCCTCTCTCTTTCATTTTTTCTATTTAAAGAGGCTTCCCCTCCTCATTTTGGTTAAACACACACACCCATTCTCTTGCTCATGCTCTCATTCTTTCTCTTGCTCTCTTGCCCTTTGTCTTGCTTGGGCCATTGTTATTTTCAGCCATTTGGCTTTGGTAATCAAAATCTTTGGAGGAATCTTGTGTCCATCGTTCCCATTGATGATTTGCTTCCATACTTGAGGAGCTACACAAGTTTGGTTGGCCAAGGAAGCATACTTATTTGCTTTGATAAGATTTATGGTATTTGCATTCTATAAATTTTGTGAGTTTTCATTCTTGTAGCAAAAGAAGTTCATATATTTTCTAGTTTGAAGTTTATGATTTCTTTGCTCATTATTTGATTCTCACCTTTTAATAGTTGTGTAGTGAAAATCTTATAAGTTGCAGGTTATTTGGATTGAAGAGTGGGATTCCTCGGGAATGCTCCATTGCTTCACTTCTTGAAGAACAAATGACCAATTTTCTCTTTCTTTACATACAAATTTCTGCATTTTAATTTTAATTTGTTGAGTGTTTCAAATATGATTTTAACCTTTTTATACTCAAGTTCTTTCAAAATGATTCATTTGGAAACTTTGTGTAAATTTTGTATATATATTGCACTAACATATTAACTTCCCCAAAGTGATTTTGGGCACATTTTATCATTTTTCTGTTTGCTGGTTTTTAGTAGGTTGGTAACAAAACAAGGCAAAACTCTATCAAATTTTAGCCAAGAAGGGTGCAAAGGCTACCCCAAAGGAAAAGCTTCAAGGTCATCACAAGAAAGGGGTGAAAACACGGTTTTTCCCACTTCTTTCCTCTTATTCTGTATGCTGAAATTTTAGCCATTGTAACAACTCCAAGAGAGCCTCTTGGATTTGATTTCTTGTTTTGCATTTCAAGTTAAGTTGAAGTTTTCCTTGTTTGTCATCCTTGCAGGCAAAAGAAGTTGGGCTTGCCCACCTTTGCATAAGCAATTGTTGATTGGCATGGGTTTAGATTAGTTAAAGTTTCATTTTTTTTTTCTTCTTTATTTTTGCCCACACCTTGCGAGTGATTTGGCTATGCCATCCTTGCAAAATCGTGCCGGCTAGCGTTCTATTTTTGTTATTTTCATTTGCCCACACCTTGCAAGTGATTTGGCTTTGCCATCCTTGTGAAATTGTGTTGACTAGTATCTTTCTTTCTTTTATTTTTATTTGCCTACACCTTGCAAGTGATTCGGCTATGCCATCCTTGCAATATCGTGCTGGCTTGCATTGTTAATAATTGTTAAATTCTTCATTTGTTTAAAATAAACCTTGCCCCAATCTTCACCCCGTATTCACTCCTCTTGTCGGTTGGTCCAACCCTGGGTGACAAGAAAGGGAGAATATTTGAGTTGGCTAAAATAATAGGAATTTCAATCCATTATTGCAAGATTGAGAAAAAGAGGATTAGTGTGTGGAGCTAGAAGGGTATAGGTCGTTGGGGACCTTGTGGCACTCTGTGTCCTCCTGTTGAGCACTCGGCTAGTTCTTGGGACTGACTTGTGGAGCTAGGAGGGAGCCTTGTGCTCTCTTGTTGAGCACCCAATAGTTTCTCTCAGTTGGGATAAGGGTTGGAGGTAGACACATTAGTTAGTTGGTTTATTTCTCATGCAAACACATTAATCCCCTAAGTTGAAGAAAGACCTTAAAATAAATTAAAATCTATTGGACCACTTGCACATCATGATCTTTCATTTTATTTACTATTGCAGTCATCGTTTATTTGGTTCAGTTCTACTTCAAGCTCATCTCGTACACTTTAGTTCTTTTGCTTAAAGTATTTTACATTTGATGAATGTGGTCTTTTGATTATTGTGGTGAACGAATGATTTAGAGCAATTGGTGCATTTTGGCAGTTTCATTATAATCTTTGTTTGTGACTCCATAGCCCAATTTAGGTAGGCACTGGTTCAGTAATACTATATTTCTCTTGCAACTATATTTGGTTTATAAATAAAGAAATATTTGCCTGTCATTTGAAATTACTGCATTTCTGCATGATTGATTGCCATAAAGTTTAAATTAATTTATTTGTCTTTTAAGTTTTAACTCCTAAAACACAACCTTTGAAACATAGTAAATAGGGACTACCCCCCTGGACCTTTTAGGAGTTGGTTCTAAACGGAGGAGTTAGGAACTAAGGTGACATTGGGTTCTAAACTCATAGTTGCCCTCGGGAACACACCTAGTGGTTGGAAGACTTTTCCACGGTAAAGTGTGTTTCAGGCGACAACAAGTCTTTTCTTTATTTATAAGATAATGATGTTTACAAAAAACTTCTCTAAAGAATCTTTACAAAAAGAAAAATTGATGATTTTTTTCTAAAACAAGAGTGGCTATCTAGAAGCTTTCTGAAGAGAAAATGGACACTTTAAACACAACTTAGAAGAAGCTATTGACTTAAATAATATTCTCACAGAACTGAGTCCTGTTTCATTCTTATTTCCAGTTTACATGCCTGGATATATGGTCCTCCAAAAAGCATATTTCTCATATCATAATACCAATGAATTGAAAGTACATAGTAATGTCTATGCAAATAAAAATGACTGAGGATGGTTGGAACTTGGAAGTTAGACTAGAGACTACAGGCCTGCAAAAGTTCAACAACCATGTTGTGCAATAATATAGCAATAATCTAACTCAAGATTCTCAACCACAAGATTGGAAGAAATATTCTTTTGTACGACCTAATCATTTGAATTTTTGAAGACTAGGACCAGAGGGAAAACATTAAGTGCCCAACTATCTCGCAATGATTGCCTGCCTAGAACTTGGTAATGGTTGGTTCTGCCCAGTTCCAGGCAGGCAATCACTGGGAGATAGTCAGGGGCTTAATGTTTTTCCTCTGATCCTAGTCTTCAAAAATTCATAAGATTAGATCATATCAAAGGGGGCATTTTATATTTCAGTGCCAGTCTTCCAAGTATTAAAGACGTCTCAATTGCAAGAATCTTTGCTGAAACTGTTCCAGCAGACAGAATATTGTCTGTAACCTCATTAATTAATGAAAATACTGAGCTTTGCTGGTCTAACAAATTAGTGTTTTTGTGCAACACTTGATGTCATTATGCAGGCGCCAATGATTATCAGCTGTAAGATCCAACTTCACCTCTGAAATTTTTATTTTATCCTTCCTTTTCAATAATCAATGTTCAGTAGTGATGTGTCCTTTGGAAAATAGCAAACAGGAGATTCAGGAAACGGGATAGCCAGGGTCTAACAAGGACAATAAAATTGGGGTAGCTTTCCTAGGAAAATGCAATAAACAAGGGAACACCAGGGCATAGGTTTATAGAATTTGGAAGAAAAATTCCTAGTAAAAGCTATCATCTTCTCTAGACTTCTAGATAAAAAAAATGAATGCTTTCACATTCATACTTTTCATTAGAAAGAAAGAAAATAAATTTTACAACTTGAATCTTAATGTGTAAGATAAAAATATTTTTCATTTCGAAATTATATTTGAAATTCATATCAATTCTCATAATGGATAGTTTGATTTAAGGAAACCAAATGTCAAAATTGATAGAGTTTATGTTTTAATAAAGGTCATATTATTATGTATGTCAAAATTGATAGGGTTTATGTTTTAAAAAAGGTCCTATAATAATGTAATATACTTAGCATATTACTTTTATGTTAGGGGTTAAATTAAGTGAATAATTAAGTTACATGTATTTTTTTAGTATCTCTTTCTTTCTCTCTTTGCAACTTGTGCAAACTTTAACTTTATGGTATTAGAGCTAAGTTAAGTGGCATCTAGAAGCATCCAAGCCTAGCGCCAAGGATTTGAGGAGTCGTGGTGAAGATACAAAATCATCATGGACTGTAATGTCCTCATCTGATTAGGCATTGAGGACCAAAACCGCTAACCTATGTGATTCCTGTGGGTTCGAGTGGTTACTGACAGTTAGGGAATCATTTAAAGACTGATGCCATCTATAGAAAATCTAGGGCATCAATATGTTACCACCATTAGGTCAAGAAGGGCCACCGGAGCCAAAGGCTACCGTCATGCATGCCATCTAAGCATTATTTAATGATGCATGCACCCATTTAAGTCTCCATGCGCATGCATGCAAATCAACTGCAAATTAGAAATTAAAGTGACCTAATTAGGTCAAAAGTTAGGGTTTTCGCAGTTGAAAGTTATAAAAGGAAGATAAAGTGAGAGGAGACTTACTTTTGATGATTATTGATTTTGGAGCTCTTGAGTAGCAGCACAGCAGTTGGGGTTGGAGACGACGTCTTCAACTAGCGGGGTTTTGGCAGTGAGATATCTGCCCTAGTCTCATCCAGGGTAAGCCATATAGGTTCACCATTCGCTCTTCAATTTATTCATAGTTATCCAGTATATGGCAGAGATTGTTGCAGGGGCATGTGTGCAGCCATAAGGGTTTTCAGCCGGAAAGCCCAAATCATTCATCGGGTATTCAGATCTTAGTTTACCTTCGAAACCCAAGCACCATTCTCATCATCGGCATCTTACTCCAATACCTAGTGATTATCAGATCCGATCGTGCTCATCCTGAGCAGTTATCATCCATTTCGGGATCAAGGGGGCATGAGTAGCTGCACCTCTAGAACAATTCGCTAGCCGGGGCTTGAGCAACTGCACCTCTAGAACAATTCGCTAGCCTGCCTAGAGACCTCGGAATTTCTGCATGTGCCAGGCATTCTCTCCGGCACGAGAAGGCTATCAGTCCTACAAATCATCAGCTTCATCGGACACCTCCTTCACTGAAAACGTCACCCTTAGCTGATTTGGGGTTCGTGCTGCTAGGGTATCACGGGAAGCAGAGAATACCAGTTCATCTCCGATTCAGCTCTTGATGCATGCATATTCTCTTAGGAGTAGTCCAGTCAGCTTATCAGTGGTAAGTGTTCATTCTATCCTACAAACCCTAACCCTAATTTTTGCTATAAAATAGGGAATTTTGCATGGCAGTTTGCATGCCCGGTTGTTTCAGTGTATTTGCATAGAATTAGAAAATATCGGGATTTGGGATACTACAGTGGTATCATAGCTATCTTCTTGGCCAGCTGTGGGCTTAAGAAATGAGAAATAGATGAATACAGAAGGAGACCCTTTTGTAACCTATAGGAAAAGAAGGAGTAGATACACAGGGGAATTTGAGGATATCCAACTAGAGGATATCAACGCAGACATGGAACAAACAGGTATACACTCTGATATGGGAAAGGGAACGAGAGAAGAGGAGGATAGGATGGAGTTTCGCAACTTAGTATCTGCATTCCAAGACTTAGCCAAAGGGCAAAAAGATGTACTCAATGCAATCAACAGATTATCTGCGAAACCAGAAATAGGTAACAATAGTACACCTCCCTCACCGATAGATCGAGGATCTACAAGCAACAGTGGAAAGGTTGCGTACACTAATATACAGAATACACCGCACATATATAGCAAACCTTCCAACATGCCTACCATGCCTCACTTCTTGGCAGATGCAGTAGGTGGTCCAGTCATGCAGGTAGAACCTAGTGAACCTTTTGGGGCTTATTTGCAGGAATACAAGGACTTAGGGGATGAGTTTCATGCTGCCATGTCTTTCTTGGATTTTTGCAACATGAAGAGGACTTTCAACAAGGGATTCAATCACAACTATGAGTTGCAGAAGACCTTGGGCAGGTTGACCATCCCAAACTTTGATGGGACTTGCGGCGGTTCAGCAAGGATATGGGTTCAAAAGTTGGATACCTATTTCCAACTCAATCCCATGACAGAGGCAGATGCCATTAAATTGGCTACACTCCACTTGGACGGAGAGGCTCACGAGTGGTGGTACCACGGATTGGTGACATTGGGTCACAATACCATACACTCCTACGGTGAGTTCACTCAAAAGCTCATAGAGCAGTTTGACAGGAAGGATCCGGAGATACATTTCAGGGGGTTGGCTCAACTCAAACAGACAGGTAGTGCAGAAGCCTTCATCTCAGAATTTCAGAGGATAGCAGTCATGGTAACAGACGTGTCAGAGAGCCGGTTGACTATGTTATTCACTAAGGCCCTAACAGAGCCACTACAGGGATGGGTGAAAGCCCACAAGCCCCCCACTCTGCAGGATGCCATTAGCAGAGCCCGAGATCTACAGGATTCAGTTCCAAAGAACAGGTTCCCGCTCAAAACCAACTTCCCTGTTAGGGACAAGGACAAGAAACCTTTCCAGCAGGATGTTCCCAAGAAAACATGGTTAGATGAGGACACTAGAAGAGACTTGAGGAGGAAGAAACTATGTTTCACTTGTCAGGAACCATGGGTGCCAGGACACAGGTGTGCAGGGAAGGCGAAGGCTCACTACATCGAAGTATATTCGGACAGTGATGAGGATGACTATGAGCAGGAAGCCACAGAAGAACTACGGGCAACTAAGGAAGAATCACTCCAGGGTGATACGCCAGAGGGAGTCATTGCTACACTATCTGGAATACCAAGATTCCATACTCTCAGGGTCAGAGGAGTAGTACAGGGTCACAAAGTAGGAGTATTGATTGATGGGGGAGCAACCCACAATTTCATTGACTCCGCTTGGGTAGCCAAGAGAGGCATTCAGACTGAGAAGTTCTAAGGATTCATTGTAGCAGTGGCCGGGAACTCCAGCATGGAGTGCAACTACTGAATTCCAAAATTGAATGTCACATTAGGTGACTATCAAATGACATATTCATTCCATGTAGTAGATGTATTAGATACTCATGTAGTATTGGGTGTTCAGTGGCTTTATTCAATAGGGAAATACACTACCGACTATCGAGCAATGGAAATGGAATTTCAGGGGCCAGACGACAAACGGGTAGTTTTGAGGGGCATGAACACTTATCCCCCAAAATTGGTCTTGTCACAAAGAATGGAGGCAATACTCTGACAGGATGATATAGAATGGGCTGTAGAATGTTTTGTCACCTTTAGGAAACCCCCAGAAACCAGCACACAACACCCAAGTGACATTCAGGCCTTGCTACAGAAGCACGAAAAGGTTTTTTGGGACCTTCCATCAGGTAGACCGCCAGACCGAGGCTTTGAACACATTATTGAGCTAGAGGAGGGGACACAAGAAGTCATCAGCACTTCTTATCGACATCCCAAAAGATACAAGGATGAGATCGAGAAAACAATCAAAGAATTATTGGAGCTTGGATACATTCAACCCAGTTCTAGCCCCTTTGCATCCTCAGTAATCTTGGTCAAGAAGAAGGATGGTATACTGCGAATGTGCATCAACTATCGAGCACTCAACAAAAAGACCATTAAGAACAGGTATCCCTTCCCTAGAATTGATGAACTCATGGATGAACTTCAGGGATCCAAATACTTCTCCAATATTGATCTTCGCTCGGGGTACCATCAGATTCGAGTAAGGGACCAAGACATCTCCAAAACAACTTTTTGCTATCACTACGGTCACTATGAGTTTTTGGTCATGCCTTTTGGACTTACTAATGCTCCGACCACTTTTCAGTCATGCATGAACCATATCTTCAGAGTTTAGCTACGTAAGTTTTTGCTAGTATTCTTTACAGCAAAACATGGGAGGAGCATCTGAAACACTTGGACGAAGTATTGAGCATTCTAGAACACTTGCTTTACATGAAAATGTCCAAGTGTGAATTTGGCATGAAGGAAATGTTGTGCCTAGGGCACATAATTAATGAGGAAGGAGTACAGGTTGACATGGAGAAAATTCGAGCTATTAGAGATATGCCCGCGCCAAAAATAGTCACAGAATTGAGAGGTTTCTTAGGTCTGTGCACTTATTACCGACAGTATGTTAAGGGATTCTCCCAATTTGCAGCGCCCCTCACAGATCTCACAAAGGGAACGTTCACTTGGACAGAATTAGCACAGAAAACTTTCGAGTAGATGAAAGTTATTATGAGTTCCTGTCCAATTTTAGCATTACCGTACTTCTCACAACCATTTGTAGTAGAATGTGATGCCTCAGGGGAAGGGTTAGGAGCAGTATTGATGCAAAATCATCACCCTATTGCATTTGAGAGCCGTAAACTGAAGAACTACGAGCGCCACTGCTCCATATATGACAAAGAGATGCTAGCCATCTTACATGCTCTCACAAAGTTCAGACAGTACCTGGTGGGCGGTAAGTTCAAAATCAAAACAGATCATAACAGGCTCAAGTATTTCCTGGAGCAAAAGGAACTGAATGAGCGCCAACAGAAATGGGTCAGCAAAGTACAAGCCTATGATTTTGAGATCGAGTATGTAAAAGGTAAGAATAATGTAGTAGCTAATGCATTATCTAGGTGTCCCGCATCACTATCTCTCAGGAGTATATCCACAGATTGGAGGGCACTTCTCTTAGTAGAATACTCCAAAACTAAATTCGCTTGCGAATTATTGGATGGACAAATTCAAGATGACAGGTACAGGATTGTTGATGACATCATCTATTACAAGAACAGGATATACCTTGTCCCAGAATCCACTTTGAGGAAAAAGATCATACAGGCAGCACATGTCTCTCCATTATCAAGACATCAGAGTTTCTTGAAGACCTACAGACAGATCCGAGAGAGGTTCTCATGGAAGGGCCTCAAAGGGGAAGTTATGCAGCACGTACGGGAATGTAGCATCTGTCAACAAAACAAGATTGAGAACATACATCTAGCAGGGTTGCTTCAGCAACTACCAATTCCAGAACAAAAGTGGGAAAGTGTCTCCATGGACTTCATTACAGGATTGCCCAAAGTCCAAGGGCGGGATTGTTTATATGTTGTAGTTGATAGACTGACCAAGTTTGCACATTTCTTTTCTATATCATTAGATTACTCTGCAGCTCAAGTAGCTGAGTTATTCTTTAGGGAGGTCTTCAAGTTACACGGGTTACCTAAGACCATTGTCAGTGATCGGGATAGTAGATTCACAGGTTCCTTCTGGCAGGAACTATTCAGATTAGTGGAGACCGAATTGGCTACCAACACGAGTTATCATCCCCAGAGCGATGGACAAACTGAAATTGTCAACAAGTGGATTGAAGGTTATCTGAGGAACTACGTAACAGGGCAGCAGCGAACCTGGATCAAATGGCTACACTTAGGGGAGTACTGCTACAATAATACCTATCACATGTCTATTAGGATGACACCTTTTAAGGCATTATATGGCTACGAGGCCTTGGACTATGTAGATTTAGCATTTGGAGATAGTAGGGCTCCTAAGGCAAAGGATTGGATACAGGACAGTCAAGATATTCTTAAAATCTTGAAGGAAAACTTACAGACAGCCCAGAATCAGCAGAAGTTATATGCAGACAAACACAGGGTTGAGCGGAGCTTTGAGGTAGGGAATTTGGTATACTTAAGGCTCCAACCTTACAAATAATCTTCGCTTAAGAAGAAAGGAGCGAAAAAGTTAAAACCTCGCTTCTATGGACCCTACAGAATAATCAGGAAGGTGGGAGAGGTGGCATATGAGTTAGACTACCGCAGGAAAGTAAAATTCACAATGTATTCCATGTGTCCAACCTGAAAAAGACCCTTGGGCAACACATTGCTCCATCAACAAAATTACCTCCTTTAGATGATGAAGGACTACTAATACTGATTCCTGAACGGATCATACAGACTAGAGAAAGGAAACTCAAGAACAGGGTAATTAGGGAATACTTGGTTCAATGGAAAGAACTATTGCCAGAGGATGCCACATGGGAAGGTGAATAGGTATTACAACATCCCAGTTTGCAGTTGCTTGAGGACAAGCAATCTCAAGCTGGGAGGATTGTAATGTCCTCATCTGATTAGGCATTGAGGACCAAAACTGCTAACCTATGTGATTCCTGTGGGATCAAGCGGTTACTGACAGTTAGGGAATCATCTAAACACTGATGCCATCTATAGAAAATCTAGGGCATCAATATGTTACCACCATTAGGTCAAGAAGGGTCACCGGGGCCAAAGGCTATCGTCATGCATGCCATCTAAGCATTATTTAATGATGAATGCACCCATTTAAGTCTCCATGTGCATGCATGCAAGTCAACTGCAAATTAAAAATTAAAGTGACCTAATTAGGTCAAAAGTTAGGGTTTTCACAGTTGAAAGTTATAAAAGGAAGATAAAGTGAAAGGAGACTTACTTTTGATGATTATTGATTTTGGAGCTCTTAAGTAGCAGCACAGCAGTTGGGGTTGGAGATGGCGTCTTCAACTAGCGGGGTTTTGGCAGTGAGATATTTGCCCTAGTCTCATCCAGGGTAAGCCATATAGGTTCACCATTCACACTTCAATTTATTCATAGTTATCTAGTATATGGCAGAAATTGTTGCAGGGGCACGTGTGCAACCGTAAGGGTTTTCAGCCGGAAAGCCCAAATCATTCACTGGGTCTTCAGATCTCAGTTTACCCTCGAAACCCAAGCACCATTCTCATCATCGACATCTTACTCCAGTACTCAGTGATTATTAGATCCGATCGTGCTCATCCTGAGCAGTTATCATCCATTTCGAGATCAGGGGGGCGTGAGCAACTGCACCTCTAGAACAATTCGCTAGCCTGCCTAGAGACCTCAAATTTTTTGCATGTGCTAGGCATTCTCTCCGGCACGGGAAGGCTATCAGTCCTGCAAATCATCAGCTTCATCGGACACCTCCACTGAAAACATCACCCTTAGCTGATTTGGGGTTCGTGCTGCTGGGGTATCACCGGAAGCAGAAGATACCAGTTCATCTTCGCTTCAGCTCTTGATGCATGCATATTCTCTTAGGAGCAGTCTAACTAGCTTATCCGTGGTAAGTGTTCATTCTATCCTACAAACCCTAACCCTAATTTTTGCTATAAAATAGGGAATTTTGCATGGCAGTTTGCATGCCCGGTTGTTTTAGTATATTTGCATAGAATTAGAAAATATTGGGATTTGGGATACTACATGGACACACTAACACAAGTGTGGTTAGAAATTGTGGTGCAAGGGAGGCAAGTGTGTGAAGAAGCAAAGCACACATAGAACAGAAGATGGAGTCAATCCATGCCAATAAGACATGCAAATATAAAAGTCAAAAGGGAGATAAATCGTTTGATTTACTTAACTTTTATAATAAGTTTTTCAGCACCCTAATGTTTACCGAAGGTTGAAATTTTAGAAAAAAATAATGATTTTAAATTAACACAATTGAGTTTGAAGGGAAATAACATCATAAGATTTAGAAACAACATACTAATTATTAATTAATGACCGGGAAGAAGATGACCTAACACTCAACGAAGGATTGACAAGGAGGTTTGTTACCACCTAGTTTGCACTAGGATGATCATGAAGACTAAAGATGAAGATGATCACCTGAAGATTGGCATTGCCAAGCATTACTCTTCTTCTTCTTCTACTTCTCTTTTTCCCATGGTCAAAAAATGATGATTGTAAAGTGTTAGATTTTCTTAAGATTTGATTAGATTATCTAGGATCTTTATCTGAAAGAATAACAAGGACAACAAAATGCATAAGATATAAAAGATACACAAGACACAAAGATTTTCATCGGGGAAACCATAAAGGAGAAAACCTCGCAAACTTCTTCAAAATAGTAAGATGATCAAAAGCAATAATAAGAAATGTTCAGTAGCTATCTTTCTCTCCTCCTTTGACTGTCTCTCTCTCTCTCATGCGCTTTAGAGAGTGTGTGAGGTGTGTATAAATGAGGGAGAGCGCCTCCCTATTTATACCCTTTCAAGTCATGAACCAAATATAAGAATCGAGCCTACATGTCATCTCACATGGGGTCCACTACTCCTAGAGAGACCACAATTGCATATTACATGATGTTACACTAGGGACTATTGCCCCGACTTACAACGGAGGTTGTACCTCAAGGTCTAGACACAATTTAGACATCCCGTAAAGGGATAACATACATCCCCAATGGGGGTACAACAACATACAATGATAATATACATCAAAATATCTTCCGAAGTTACAAATACATCAACACTCCTTCTTAACTAGGAAGGTATTCTCTCTCTACACAGTCATCAACACATTTGGTCAGGTCTTCATTGCATCATCATCATCACCGAGTCATAAAGTCTTCACCATAGCTGCTGCCATCATCTTCTTATAATTTGATCATCATCCCATACTATTTGTCATTAGAAGTTTCTACAGTGCCAACCCTTTTTCATGTTGGATGTAGGCCTAGCCCTCTGTCAGGTCTTCATCATTACTGCGAGCTCGCTATCAAGTAGGTACATCTTAGAACTTATTATATGCCTCTTGCAAAACCTGCAGGATCTCCCAGGACTGATTATATGCCACTGCAAAACCTGAAGGAGCATCCTAGGACTGATTACATGCCTTGCAACACCTGTGTACCCTACTATTACCTCATCATCTTCAAATCATTTCATTGTCACACGGAGCACAACCCAGATACACATACCACAACACTTACATCAACGAACATGGGAGGCCCAACCTGCCACCATGTCGGAAAGGCTCAACACTTGCATCAACAACATGAGAGGCCCAACCTGCCACCATGTCGGAAAGGATCTCAGCACTTACATCAATGACCATGGGAGGCCCAGCCTGCCACCATATCAGAAAGGCTTTCAACACTTGCATCAACAACCATGGGAGGCCCAGCTTGCCACCATGTCGAAAAGGCTCAGCACTTACATCAATGACCATGGGAGGCCCAGCCTGCCACCATGTCGAAAAGGCTCTCAGCACTTACATCAACGACCATGGGAGGCCCAGCCTGCCACCATGTCGGAATGGCTTATGTGTATCTCTGTCTTCCAGACTCATCACTTCCCCTGAATCTGAAGTACACCAAGCTTCTCTCTAAAGTATTCAAACTTCACTTTGGCCATTTCTAGCATAGAATCACATCAGGACTGATTACATCCAAGGATAACCTGCAATCTTCACCAGGACTGATTACATCCGAGGACAACCTACAGGACTGATTACGCCTGAGCAACCTACGAGCTTCGCCAAGATTTTATGCTCAGACAACCTGTCTTACCGGCTAGGCTAGAACTCATCACTCCCTCTTTCGAGAGATCTCGATTTGGATCACATACTAGAGCTTCACTACTCCTCTCTGCATCATACAAAAATGCAAGTCAGATCAATCAAATCAAATAGTAGCTTTCAAAAGAAACATACTACCTCACAAATAGCCAAGCAAGTGGCAACATATTTTTCCTTGGATGTACTCAACGCCATGCAGGACTACATCTTGCCAAACGAGTAGCCCATACTGGATCTCAAACTGAAGAAGCAACCCAAGGTGCTCTTCTTCTCAATGGCGCTACCAATCCGAATCAACATAACCATGTAGGTTAGTCTTCTGATTCGTATCATACTTGAGCCCATACTCAACTATACCCTTTAGATACCTCACTGCATGCTTTGCAACCAGGTGAGCATGTCTTGGATCCGGCAAGAACTGGCTCAGGTTGTTCACAGCAAAGCATATGTCTAGTCTCGTATTCGTCAGGCACATCAATGAACAAATCAATTGACGATACATTGTGGCATTAACCGTCTCTAATGAAGCATCACACAAAAGCTTCAAGTTTGATGCCATAGGTGTGGCTATTGCCTTGCGGTCCAGTATTCGGAATTTCTTCAGAATCTCCATTGCATACTTTCCTTGACCAAGGAAAATATCATTTGCATTCTTTCACACCTCTATCCCTAAGAAGTAGTGCATTATCCCTAGGTCTTTCATCTTGAACTCTGTAGCAAGTCTCCTTTTTGCATCTTTAAAGAGTTCCTCTTTTCCTATCAGGAACATGTCATTGACATATAACAGGAGCATCACTGGTCTTCCACCTTTAACCTTGAAGTAAAGGTTGGAATCCGCTTTACTCTTAGTAAAGCCTAGAGCCATCAGTAAGCTGTCCATCCTGTCGTACCATGTCACACCTGAGGATCTTCTGCAGTCACTCCCTCTGAAGCGGAGCATCATTCTCCCTTTGCCTTTTGTACTCTATGTATTGAATCATTTTGTAATGGAGTGTATTGCCGCCTAAAACACACTTGGACACGGGTAAGTCTCCCAACCGATATGTGTGTTCCTAAGGGCAACTTATGAGTTGAGAACCCACTGTCACCTCGGTTTTAAACTCCTTCGTTTAGACCACAACTCCTAAAGACCAAGGGGGGTAGTCCCTACTTACTAAGTTCTTTTTTGAAGAATGTTTTCTGGGAGTTGTAAATTACAAAAATGACAATCAGCGTGCAGTGATGCAAATATTTCATTGTCAAGCAAACCCTGTAACAATCAACCAGTAATGTATGAAAGAGAGAAACAATCAAATAATCAAAATGACCAGTGCCATCTCTACTTGGGCTATGGAGTCACAGTAATCAACTTCAAATAATTTTCCTAAAGCATCAACTCATTTACTCTAACAAATATACAAGAACATGATAACTTCCAATAAATGAGTAAGTTAAAATAAAATGATTGCAAAGTAGAGAAATGTAAATGATTGTAGCAATGTTATGTAAGTGGTTCTGTAAGTTTTAGTAAATTTTATGTCTCTCTTTGACTTAGGGAATTAAGATGTTTGTTGCAAAGAAATGAACTATTCTAGATGTCTACCCCAAGACACTATCTCCTTCGAATAGACAGAGAATGTCGGGTGCTCAACATGGGAACACAAGATTCCCACCTAACTCCACGGGTCAAACTTGAAACTTGTTGGGTGCTCAACTGGAGGACACAAAGTGCCACGAAGCCCCCTACGGCCTCTACCCCACTAGCTCCACAGGTCAAGCCACTTTTTCTCCTTTCTAATGAAGATACTTTTCTGGGTGCCTAGTAAACTAGCCAACACAAATCTTCTCCCTTTCTCGTCACCCAGGGTCGGACCAACCAACTAGGGGAGTGAATACAGAGCGAAGATTGGGGCAAGGTTTATTTTAAACAAAATGAAGAATTTAACAATTATTAACAATGCAAGCCAGCACGATATTACAAGGATGGCATAGCCGAATCACTTGTAAGGTGTGGGCAAATAAAAAAGAAAGAAAGAAAGATACAAGCCAGCACGATTTCACAAGGATGGCAAAGCCGAATCACTTGCAAGGTGTGGGCAAATGAAAGTAACAAAACAAAACGCTAGCATGCACAATTTTGCAAGGATGGCATAGCCAAATCACTTGCAAGGTGTGGGCAAAAAACAAAGAAGAAAATAAAAACAAAATGAAACTCTAACTAATCTAAATCCACGTCAATCAACAATTGCTTATGCAAAGGTGGGCAAGCCCAATTTCTTTTGCTAGCAATGGATGGCAAATAAATGAAACTTGATTTAACTGAAAATGCAAAGCAAGAAATCAAGTCCAAGAGACTCTCTTCCACTTGTTACAAAGGCTGAAATTTCAGCGTAAAGAAAGAGGTAAAAGGAGCGAGAAAAACCGTGTTTTTTCTTTTTCTTGAGATGGCCTTGAAGCTCTTCCTTTGGGGTGGCCTTAAAACTCTTCTATGGCTGAAATTTGACAGAGTTTTGCCTTGTTTTCTTACTAACCTGCTAAAAACCAGCAAACAAAAAATGATAAAATGTGCCTAAAATCACTGTGAGGATGTTAGTATGTTAGTGCAAGATATATACAAAATTTACACAAAGTTGTCAAACAAATAATTTTGAAAGAACTTGAGTATATAAGAGTTTAAATCAGATTTAAAACACTCAACAAACTAAAATTAAAATGCAAAAATTTGTATGTAAAGAAAGAGAAAATAGGTCCTTTGTTCTTCAAGAAGTGAAGCAATAGGGCATCCAACCGAGGAATCCCACTCTTCAATCCAAATAACCTGCAACTTATAAGATTTTCACTACACAACTACTAGGAGGTGAGAATCAAATAATGAGCAAAGAAATCATAAACTTCAAACTAGAAAATATATGAACTTCTTTACTACAAGAATTAAAACTCACAAAATTTATGGAATACAAATACCATAAATCTTACCAAAGCAAATTAGTATGCTTCCTTGGCCAAACAAACTTGTGTAGCTCCTTAAGCACGGAAGTAAATCATCAATGGGAACAATGGACACAAAATTCTTCCAAAGATTTTGATTACCAAATCCAAATGTCTGAAAATAACAATGGCCCAAGCAAGACAAAGGGCAAGAAAGCAAGAGAAAGAATGAGAGCATGAGCAAGAGAATGGGTGTGTGTGTGTAACCAAAATGAGGAGGGGAAGCCTCTTTAAATAGAAAAAATGAAAGAGAGATGCTCTTTGCATGCCAGACATGTGTCACAAGGGAGAGAGGGGGGCCCAAAAGAGGGGGTCAAATTTGCTCAAGGAGAGCACAACCATGGTTTGGGATCTCAAATATGGGGAGAGAAACCCCTAATTTAATGCTTTCAACTTTATTGCTATGTCAAATGGGGAGGAAACCACCATAGTGGGACCCCTTCCATTGACTTTAGCTCACCCAACCAATCAAAGAGAGAAGAGGCACCCCCTAGAGTCGGCAACTCAAAATTTGTTACATGCTTGCTTGGGGGGGGGGGGGCTTTGGGTTTTATATGTGTCTTAGGAACCTAATATAAACATTAGAACCTTTACTTGGTCACTCCAAGTGACTATAGTCACTTTTCCAAAATTTGGCTCTCTAATTAAATGCCCAATTTCTTGATTTCCATGATTGACTTGGGCAAAAGTGACCAAAACCATAGTAATATTTTTCCGAATGACTTCAAACTTGGCCCAAGGGTGTAGGGGGTCTCATGCCATTTGTCTTGAGTACCCATACCCCTATACAACATTAAAAAGAACCAAGTAACCCTCTTTTACATTACAACAAATTGTCCCGAGTGACAATTTTTTATGACCAAAAATTAAAAAAAAACCTATGCAAAACTTAATGAAATTTCACAAGACTTTGGATAATGTCTAGCATGGTAATATAGAACATTCATAGGCCCCAATGACCCCATGGACTCGATCACTAGAACAACTTTCACCACTTTGGAGGTAATTTTGAGTGAAAAACTCAAATAATTAAAATCTTTAAAAAGAAATTTTAATTATCCAAGTGAAAAAACAAAAACTAGACCTTCATGCTGACATATCCTTACAAAATCCCCCGCAGGGGTGCAGAAATTTCATAGAGAGAAGAAGAGAAGAAGAGCTGCCTCGCTCGATATAATCATTAAGTACTTCATTCTTATCTTCAAGGCACATCCAACATGTGCATGGTACATCGTTGTCCACCTAGTTGGTTTTGGTGGTCAACAAGACTACTCAGTGGCAGTTTGTATGTTGCTTAAAATGTTTTTTCCCATGAACATGTAACCCTCTATTACAAACTTATTTGGTTTATCACATGCTTTTGCTCCAATGTTTTTCAGTAGAGTCAATTCCATCCCTAGATGCTTTTAAAGCAGAATTTTAAAATGTTTGTTTTAGCCATTCTTGGTATTAAGTGATATTCGATCTTGTTGTTCTTTGCATATGCTTACAAAATGTTTGTTACAGTTAATATTGCCATGCAAACAAATGAGTAGTTCATTCAGTGGCATATCAAAGTTTGGTTGATTAATATCTGTCCGTGATTTGTATTGCAGGCTTCTAGGATTTTTTTGTATGGCACTGTTGCTTTGGTCTCCAGTAGTTGTACCTCTGCTTCCCACACTTCTACAGCTTTGGACTTTGCACCTGTCTCCTGGTGTTGCAGGCTTAGCTTCTATAATAGGTCTCTATGCAGCAGTTATTATACTTATTACAATTTGGGGCAGAAGGATTCGAGGTTATGAGCAACCACTAGAGCAGTATGGGCTTTCTATTTCATCAGTCTCTAAGGTATTTTATGATTTTTTAACTAAGAGCTTATTGTAATAATCAGTATGAACACTTATGTATTGAACAATCAATGAATTTACATTTTGTATGGCCCAATAGTACCTCTCCCATGGCATCCTCACAGGGATAACAATAATCAGACTAGCATGATGTATTATTTTCTTCTATTGAGATTGGTATTCCTTTTTCTGGTAAAAATGGAGGAAAGTGTCTTATCTTGTAAAACAGCAACTAACACGAAGAATATTTTGAACTTGAATCCTGGTCCTTCTTCATGGTTAGTGGGTTCCTTCAAGTTTGAGATACATAAATTTCCTCTATCATATCTCATTGTTTAGATTTTCTTGATTTATCAATTTGCCTAAAGTAATAGGAATGCTTAAATGGTGCAAAATATATCTTTTTTAATCATGATACATTATGAATGAGTTCATTCTTCAATGAAATGCTATGTACTTTAATTATTTTTTTTTATAAATCAGAAAATTTGATCCAGCTATTCTTCTTGAAACTGATATATCAGCCTTAAGTCCTGAAAGTTCCACCAACCAGAATCTGTTAGCTTCCCTGAAGAAAGCTACCTTGCTGCTATGCTTCCACTGGAAGGCAAGACCTGTGAGATGAAAGTTATCCTGATGCCTTCTACCATGAAATCTGATCATCTAGTTGTCTCCTTGGATTCCTCCTTCCAATTTTATTGGGCCCACAAAAAACGTTGTGTATTCTGCTGCAACATAATCTCAAAGAGATTGATATAACATAGCAACTCCATAAGACACGCCTCATTGTTTCTCTTTCCTATAGACAGTACATAACTGTTGAGTGAAGCCTAGCTTTTACTGCTACGCTTTGGAGTACCAGCCATCCCAATATGAGGGATTTTAAAGCCACTCTGGTCTTCCAAACTGACTGGCATCTCTGGAGTCTTTACCCAACAATCTTCTATGCAATCTGTCTGAGATTTTGAACCTGGTCAAGAAAACATTGTGACTCAAATCTGTTGTAGTTATTTTTAACTGGAATATGTAGTGCTAAGCTTTACAAATTGAGATGATTTATTTCACACCTTTAAAACAATCAATATCAATAATAAGGTCTCAGCATATTTTTCTGTCTAATTGATGTATATTGCTTCACATTTAATTGTCCTTGTTTTGCAGATTCTGAACTTAAGCAGCGGTATGACAATTGGGTCAGTTCTTGTCATATCACTGTATGCAGCATACATTTTCCTGGGTTATGCCACATTCACTTTAAAGCCTGAGTTCTCATTCTCATTATCCAAGGGCTTCGTCCCTGCAATCAAATCATGCGGGAGAATTTCAAGATTGGTTATACATGCTTTTGGGATGGGTTTGGCAATCTCTACAATAGAAGAACTGCTTTTCAGGTCATGGCTACATGAAGAAATAACTAGTGATCTTGGGTTCCACAAAGCTGTCGTTCTTTCGGGCATTATCTTTTCATCTTTACACTGGTAAAAGACTCACATGCTACATTTTCTTTTTCTTGCTTTTATTTTCTTAATAACCAGCCAAACAAATAGTTTTAATTTTTAACTTTTAATCACCTAAACCAAAGTACTTGGGACAGTCCTTGCTGTAGGCTTTAGAAACGTAAAGCTATTTCATTCATTAATAAACAATTCTGGCATGAATATAAATATATTTTATCATGGAAGGGAAGGCACTCCAAAAATTAAAAATGTATTTTTATCTTTACGAGAATTAAATTTATGCTTTTTGAAAACATGGGACATTCCTTGTTCCTGTGTGTAACATTTCAGAGTATTGGGTGGACTCATTTTTCTGTGCAATGCTTGTGAAAAATTTCGGATGTCCATAACTTAATATTGATCGTTTTTAATTTTAAACATCGATATGTTATGTTCAATGATAATTCGGAAGTACTACAGTTGTAGTATTGGCCGACCCTCATGTCAGAATCACCTAAACGAGAACGTATACACTCGATAATTACATACAAGTGCTTACAGTATATAAGTATTGGTCTCGACAACATCATTTAGGTAGTGTCGGTCGATCCTTCCAGCTTCTCGTCTATCATAATTACTGTTTATACCATTCTAATTCGTTAAAATATTCTACTGGAATTATGTTCTGGAACCATTGTCATAACACACATCAAATGGATTTGTATTGGAGGTAGTGTTGTCCGACCCTTCTTGGTAAACACCCTTCCCAAGAGATTAGGACTAAGAAGAAATATTGTTTAGGCCACATATGTACAGAAAGCAAGCAAAATGGTCAGCTTACCCTTCAACCTGTTTTCTCTAGATGTTTCATCCATCATAGGAGAAATGTCCATCCACCCCTTCAAACTATTCTTCGATGCCTGGTCACCATTGTTTTGTATGATTCAGCCCTAGCTTCCTCCATTCTTTCTACCTGCAAGAGCAGTGTACTGCATTATGTCATGTGTAAACTATCAGAATACCCATCATTCCACTTTTTTGAGCACATTTTTAGACAACATTATGTAACATCTATAGTAAAGGAAGGATAATCCGACCCTTCAAAAACATTTTGTTTGTTAATTGCCTGGCTTTATCTAGGATAGAATCAAGACAAACGAAAATATGATACTTCATTATTCTAAAATATGGGTTAGTTTCAGTTGTAACTTGTAAGTGATAAGTGAAAAAACCAGGTTTTACATCAAGAAATATGGGGTTGGACCATCAGCTGTTTGGATTGCTCTTCTTAATGATGTTTTCTGATTTCTTCCAACTTCCCTCATTACCTTTCATTCAAGGACAAAAGAGGGTTTTTTATTGAGGGGAGTAAAATAAGGTTCTAATTTAACTGATACACTATCTGGCTTTCTTGCTAGGGATGCTTGTTAAATTGATCATAAATATCCTTTATAATTGATAAACTTTGTTTTTTCATCTTGATCTTTACTTGCTTGGCGTTTTTTGAGCCTGATAATTTTCCCTTTATCTTGCAGGTCTCTTCCAGTTATGCCCGGTTTATGGTTGTTATCTGTCGCATTATCAGGGGCTAGGGCAAAAGGCAATGGAGACCTGGCTCTGCCAATTGGTTTGCATGCAGCTTTAATTACTGGAAACTTTATCATGCAGAGTGGTGGCTTTATTAGGTACAATTCCAATGCTCCTGGGTGGCTGACAGGTTCATATGTTGGGCATCCATTTGGTGGAGTTTTAGGTTTGAGTTCTGTCGCTATCTTAGCTTTACTTCTCTATCCATGGAATGGAGACGAAGAAGCACGTAAGTTGCACACTTAAAAAAAGAAGCACACATTTCCTAATCAGTGCTTGGAAATATAGTTTAGAAGTACTCTGCATAATTCATGATCTTGGGGAACAAAGTTGCATGGACTCAAGCTGGATTAGAATATACAAAAGTGAACAGGATCCGATTTATTATACAGGATTTTCATTCTTTGGCCCAGGAAATTGAACGCTTGCAAGTTCACGAGTAATGTTTTCATGCAAGACTGACAAAGTTTGAAGGATTAAAAGTTTAGTTCACGCTACCATTTACCAAGAATCCTCTGGAAGCTGAGACGTTCTGGCATCAATCCGTTTCAACTCAAATCTCTTGATTCTCGTTCTAGGATGTGTCAGACATTCATTAAATTTTGCCTCATGTAATAATTGCACGGTATAGCATGCATGATTGAAAGAAGTTGAGTTTAACAGGTCTGGACACACCATCAAGAAATGATGGTCAGACACCATCAAGAAATGATGCCGATTTGTAATATTTTCGCTGTAATTCAATTGCATGCCAGAATGTGAGAATATTTTGCTGTTTTTTTCAGTGGAAAAAGCTTGTAACTTGATATTCAAAAATTAGATTCAAAGTTACATATATACCAGACCGCCTTCACCTTCCCAACAATCTTGTACAGGTGAACATGCTATCCCAGAAAATTAAAACCAGCCTTCTTTCAAAAACACATTTATATCCTCTACTATCATCTAGTCCCATCAGTCAAAATTTACCAGCCAAAATTTACCAATATGAGAATATTTTGCTGTTTACGGGATCTTTACCCACTCTTGCAGTAAACCATTTCTAAGAAGAAACTTTGAAATTAGGAGAGATTTCACAAAGGTCAAAATCAAACAAAGGTATTGCTTCAGGAAACATTGGCAATATTGATAAAGCGCCAAGATAAATACCCTTTTGTCAAGAGTAATAGGTTTAGTTATAATGATCGGTGAATTGGGCTTTTCTTAGATTTCAAGATTTGAGCAAACTTTCTTTCCTGTGCATTTATAGAGCTTACAAAAAAAAACCGTATGAAGAAGAAGAAGAAATTATTTTAACATCCGTGAGGCTAAAAATAGCCTATGGGACAGACTGTCTTGTTCGCTGATTTTGCATTTCCACCCTCTTCCTGTTGAGCTTGAGGATGAGCTCCCCAAATTTCACCACGGTCCCTTCATTGAATAAATTAACCCAAGAGCTAGTTGTCAAGATATTCACATAACTGTCCCTGCTGTCCTTGAAGGCCTCGCACTCTTAAATGAAATGCTTTTCTGTTTGCACATTTCCAGAATTGCAAAAAGTACACACTCTTTCTTCCCAAGCTTCCTTTGGTCTTTTCCAGCACCCAGTTTCACAACGCAGTTGGTGGAAATTGGTTCTTATTTGAGAAATAAGCGTTTTGGCCCTCCATAATATATTAGCCCCTATATAACCTTTTTGATAATGGTTGTATATGGGATTAAACTCTTCAATATAGTACTTTTCCTTTCTCCCTATCCCTTTGCCCCAAATTCGCTTGTGGAACTTGTCGATAACAAAGGCCTTTATCTCTTTACTGTTTGTAGGACATGTGTTCAAGTAAATATCCCATTTACTAAGCCATTTGTTGTTTTGCCGCATCCATGTCTTCTTTCTTTTGCATAATATGTCATTGAAACCTTAGGCCATCTGACGTCTTTCATTTGCTCAATATTTTTTTAGATATCTTATGAGTTGCACCATAGCAATTGCTTCAATGGGGGCTGCCCACACTTCACTATGCATGATATCATAGGGGATTGAGCTTTTAATTTTGAACTTGTTGATAATCAAGCGTTTTTGAATCTTCTCAATTTGTTGCTAGTGTAAATCAGATGTACTGCTGGCCCACACCTCACACCCATAGAGAACCATCGGAATCTCTAACAACCCAAAAAGAGTTTGCGTAGTCTTCCAATCCCATAGCTCTGTTTCTCTGCATCTATTTTAAAAGGCGTTTAATGCTTTCCAACCTCCCAAAGTTCTTTTCTTCCTGCAACCTTCCCAACTTAAATTTTTGTTGAAGTTAATCCCAAGATATTTGTAATTTACCACTTCTTCAAGAGTGTTTCCGTCAAAGTAGAACTTATGCTGGTTACGTTTTCTCTTGCTAGAGAAGACAACTACTTTTGTCTTGCTCGTATTAACCTGCATCCCCACTGCTCTACAAAGTGCTCAAGTATGTGAATGTCATAAAATGGATTTGTTCACCTTATAGCTCTGTTTCAACTATGTTGGAGTAAACTCGGATTCACATGTTTTTGCTATTTTCATGAGATTTGGCCGACCCTATCAAAAGGACCACCTCGTAACCATGGAGGATGTGATGCATCGGCTTCATTGTGGAGTTACCTAGAAAAAGTGGCGTCCCAAAACTGGTGGCTACAGTGGCTCCACGAATCTCCATACCTGTGGGCTTAAATAAACAGTCGGTCGTATTATATGCGAGGGATTGGGAAATAAGAATATTTGGTCGAAACAGACTTTATAAAGGTAGATTTTATAAACATGCACTAATAAATATACAGTCAAATCAACAATAGCCTTAGGAATTTGATGAAGTTGAGATCTTACACCCCACGACAGGTGTCAAATTGTTGGGGCCCGAATCCCACGTGTTCAACCCTTCCCGTCAGAAGGAGGGAGAACCATGCACATGCCAAATGGCCCATCGGGGGTCAACCTCTGAGCAAAGCCTTTATCCCAGATGAAGAAGGAAGGAAGGAAATATTTTAACGTCCGCGAGGCTAAAAATAGCCTATGGGACATATGAACTTCCACTAGTTGACCGAATCTCCAACATTGAGGTCAGCCTGCTTTCCCACATCCGACGTAACGAGCGGAAACAAAAAGAATCAATACTAAGATGGATGTTTTGGCCAGGGCCCTAATTGGCAAAACCTTCACCAGGCCTTCGACATCCCTCTTCCCGATGATGATTAGTTGGTTTAGTTTTCTTTGCTTTTGGGTTAGTCAAATCAGAGTTAAGTCTGTTCACATTTTGAATGCCTCGGCCATGACTGCTAGCCTGTGGTGGACTCTCTGTCACTTTGAATAGCATAAAGGCTTAAAGGCTTACCTGTCATAGACACTATATATAAGTGGTCACCTATAGGAACTCATCTGTCTTATTTTTTGAAATCAAACAAGGTAGTGAATGACCTAAACTCTGTGACATATGGGATATGGATATGTACAATTTGGTTTTCTTAATATAATATAATTTATGAAATTTACAACCAAAAAAAGGAATTGAGATTTTATAGATGCCCACTAATAACTAGTCTAAGTCAAATAAAACCGGAGTTCCAATAATTTGATGAAAATAAGTTTTTATAAGCGAGTAGTCTATATATTCTACGTTTTCGACTTTACTGTGACTTTTGGTGGGAATTTGATATTTTTTTTTTGGTAAAATCCAAATTTGGAAGTCTTTAAATTTTTTTTTGAAACCATAAATAAATTCAACACCCTCGAATTTCTTAAGGTACCCAAATTATGCAATTTTTATAGCTAATATATGTGATTATAAGATTCTTTTAAAGATTTCCATCCGAACTATGAATAAAATAAGACACAAAATATGCTTGAAAAAAAGTTGAAAACCTAGAATATTTTGACTACACCTTTTATAAGTGCCCGCTAATAACTAGCCTAAATCAATGGGATGGGATTCCAATCGGGGGAGAGAAAAAATAGCAAAATAAATTTCCACCTGAACAAAGAAAAAAATGGTAAAGAAACAAAAATGAAACTAGGGTTGAACCTAGCATGAGTAAAGCATCACCATTGAAGTAAAGTACAACCTTCGAGTGGAGGATAGAAATTTGACATTGCCACAATGTAGAGAGCAAGTCAACGAAACCACTAGTGGCACCAATCATGAAAGACAAAATGGCCTCCTCGTACCTCTTACTTCTATGGGCATTTAACCTATAAAGACAAAATGGTTTTAGTGAGTGTGAAATAAACAACACTAGGCCTAATTATGTTATGTAAAGAGTGACCCAATATGTCTTTTAACCCATAAAGACATAAAGACAAAATGGTTTTAGTGAGGGAAAAATAAACAACACTAGGCCTAATAATTTTAGGTAAAGAGTGGCCCAATCACGAAAGACAAAATGGCCTCCTCATACCTCCATGGGCATTTAACCCATAAAGACAAAATGAAAGACAAAATGGCCTCCTCATACCTCCATAGGCATTTAACCCATAAAGACAAAATGGTTTTAGTGAGTGTGAAATAAACAACACTAGGCCTAATAATGGCCTAATAATGTTGGGTAAAGAGTGGCCCAAGTTGAAAGGAGTCCCTTGGCCTAAGGGATGTTGCCATGAGCTCTCTATAGAAGCTCTCATAAAATGGGGAAAATTTTGGTGATGTGCTTTAGTACACAAATTATGCTAACACATAAGAGGAAGCAACAATTTCTCTTTACTAAGTGCTTCTATAAAATGGGGAAATTTTTGGTGATATGTTTTAGTACACAAATTATGCACACATAAGAGGAAGCAACAATTCCTCTATCCCAAGTGAAGAATAAGTGTGACAAATCAGTGAGGGGTAGCTAGGTGTTGATGGGAAAATTTGACTTGTCATCAACGTAAAAGGAATAACGTGATCCAAGGTTCTCAAAATAGATCTTAGTTATTTGGCTTAGTTACCCCTCATGGGTATGTGGGCCTTGTTTCCACTAAAAAGATGTTGCTATCCAATGGGAGACTTCATCGTTAAAATCGTTCTAATTTTCTAAATGTGATTTAATCTAAATGCAATGCAATCTAATCTACAGCTACATAAAATTGATTAAAAGCTATTGGAAAACTATTTAAAAGCTATCATGTCCCAGTAGCACGATTAAAATGAATTTGTTGCATAAAAGGATAATTATATTTGTTGTTTACTTATTGAAATTAAAATAAAAAATGATATTGTCGAGAGGCGCTCTACAACCCAGTATGGGGGAGATCTTGTAACGTTATGTAACGTTATTATTTTGTTACTAACATAATAATAAAAAATAATTTTTTTAATTATCCGCCAAAATAAATGTCGGCCAGAAAAACAACCTAATATGGGGGAGGTGTTGTAATGTTCCTACCTAACAAAATAATAAAAAATAAAAAATAGAATTATCCGCAAAAAATTGTTGCCTTGCACATGGTTATAAAATCATGTGCAAGGCCTCTTAAATAACCCATGGTTTTATTGTACATGGGTTAGGAGGGTCCTGCAAATGGTTTTAAAATCATGTGCAAAGCCTCCTAAACAACCCATGGTTTTATTGTACATGATTTAGGAGGGCCTTGTAAATGGTTTTAAGACCATGTGCAAGGCCTCCAAAACAACCCATGGTTTAAGGAAGGCCTTGCACATGGTTTTAAAACCATGTATCGGGGAGATGTTGTAATGTTCGTTCCTAACAAAATAAAAAATAATAATAAATATTATGTCGGCCATAAATAATATTAAATATTAATAATAAAAATATTATATGTCGACCTTAAATAAAAAAATGTATTTTGCTTTGAATCAAATCAATAGCTATATATATGACACACCAAAGTTGAGAACTCCTTGAGTGCAATAACTAAGAAGAGGTTTGCACCTCAAGAGATTTGATCCCTGCCGACGCTTTATAGACCCTAGGATTTGGATCTAGGTTGGTTATACATCAAATTCCACAACTATTTGTAATAACCAAATAAGAAATAATTAAACTAAAAAATGAACAAAATATTAATATCTAATACATGTTCAACTGTGCAAATGAAAAACAATCTTACTAAAAACAATTGAACATGTAAAATGATTACAGTAGTAATCTTAGTGCTTTGATTTCTCTCGCATAAAATGATGCAGAGTTTCATCGATGTCGAAAAAAGACTAGTGTTGAAGACTCCTTGTTTCTTCTTCTGAAATACAAGTTTAACAAAAGAAAAATACTAGCTACAACGTTCAAGAAACTGCTTTTTGTCATTGTGGAGACCCCCACCCTTTGACAACTGAATTTATGCTCTTTATATAGGGAATTAGGTGCAATGGTAATCTGGTGGGTTAGCGGTAGGTGCCTCGATAGTTTGGGCGAGAAGGTGGCCAATGACTTCTTTTAAAAGTTTCACTTTCCAACCTAGTTTCAAGTTTAACTCAAGCTACATAGTTTCATGCCCAACCCCAATTATGTAGCTAGTGCCACAAGTGAAGTTTTACTCACAAACCAATTCTGTAGCTTGAAACACTATCAGAAATTTACAATTTAATGAGTTGAATAAATTCAGTCACACACATGAAAATTTCAGGCTCAAGAATATTTGGGCAAATGCCCCAGGGAAAACCCCAATGGGAAAACCTATGAGAGAGTATTGTTATTATTTTTTTCTTCAAAAATAAAGTACAACAATAATCAAACTTAGCGAGTACAACTTATCTCAATCATGAAAGTCAAATTTCCCACTCTCAAAAACAATGTTGTAGATGCCTTGTTTTTTGTGCATTGACAACATTGAAATTCATGCCCTTCTTAGGTTGTACGGACTATCTTCCCACGACCAATTTACTCCTCGGTTAGTGTGCCTAGTGTGACAATAGATAACCCCTCGATTTTTGCATCTAACTTGACCTCAAAATGTGTGTAGCTTGTAGAATGCACAGATTGCAATTAAGTATGGTGTATGGACTTTCTAGACAACCGTGCTTGCCTAGAAATGCGTGCATGAGTTTCCTTCTTGAATTGAGTGCACCCTCGATTTTGTGCCTCTTACTATTTATGTATTGTCCTTGAAATGCATGCCAGAATCTCTATGCCTCTTGCTACTCGAACCTCCTTGGAAATCATGCCAAGGTTCTTCTCTCTCTCTCTTCTCGAGTTGAATTGCTTTCTAAAACTAGTGGAAAAATAAATGCATCTTTGGTTTACCTTGTCCTTTTATTTGTTTCATGAGAGTACTTGAATGGTCTCATGATCCAATAGCCTTAATTGAATCTTGAGATAAAAAATCTGCAGATGAGATAAATTCACTTTTCTCTCCATAATTAATTAATTGTAAAACATCGTATAAATTATTTTAAAAATCATTTTAAGTCTCTAAAGTAAAATTAATTTAACATCTCATGAAATTAATTTAACATCTCATGAAAATAGTATGGTTTGCCAATTACATTACTGTTTGCTCCATGAATCAGATCCGGTGATTAGTTGAAATAGAAAATTCCACCTGGAAATAGAAACTGCACCTATTCCTCACTGGATAGCCACGTACTCTGCATGAAAACAAATCTGAAGATTAATTAAGTAGGTACAACTGCATTTTACAGTTGTAAGTCATCTTTACCATGTGGTAACTAGGGTTTCTTATGGGCAACATTCATGCATCAAAAGTGACTCGATGATGTGGTGGCAAATATCTCCGACAAATTTGAGTCGATTCCCTCCTTTCTCCTTTTGCATGACAACTGTTGGGTGAATTGGTTTGCTCAATTTTCTCTCTTCAATTTGGCACCTTTGGATAGTGATCTCATGCTTTTATTGACAGTCATTTGGGCAGTTTTCATACTATTGCACAGTGGTATCGTGGCTTAATAGGGTTCATCCTCAAATGATCATGGGGTGATTCATGCTAAAGACAACAGGTTTAATCATAAACTGATTGGGGTGTGATTGGAGGTTGGTCAGTAGTATTTTTCTTCAATAAGCATCATTATCAAATTTGTTTGCCCAACAAAAGTGAAAGTTTCTTAAAAAATAATGCCTTGATTTTCATATACGATTGTCTTAATTGAATTAGTTTAGCTTTGCTAAAGAGCATAAAAATGCAAAATGTCATTTAAATAAAAAGTTGAAGGGTCGTAAATATTGATGTTTCTTTTGATTCAGAAATTTTTTGGCTCATCTTTTGTCCTAGAACTATATTATTCTAAGATGTAAATTAAGTAACATATGAATAAACCTGAATTGAATTGTTTTTGTATATACAAATTTTAATGAAAGATTAATGGTCATAAAATTTGATATTTTTTCAAATCGAGAACCATCATCTCGATTCCATTTTATGACGTGTTTTTAAGACGTGGATCAACTTTTTTAAATTTTCACTCTTAATAAAATTATTTTAATATGCCAAAGTGTTTAATTAATTCATTTATGTATGAAAAACCAAAATTTGGCAAAACTGAAAACCAAAGCTAATCCAACTTATTAAGCAAGCCAATGTATGGAATCAATTCTAATATGTTCAAATGAGGACATGGAAATGTTGTTGAACAACTAGAAAGTCAAAAGTTTCAAACAAAGCATAAGAGTCAAATCACCAAATCTTCATTTCATGAATGTCAATCCAAAGAATAAATAAGCCATGAAATCACTTTTTGAAAGAAGTGTTTTTCCAAAATTCAAATGGAGGCCCCTTTGGTTCGTAAAAATTAAGGGGAGTTGTTGAGGGATCAACAAATGGTGACACATTGGGTGAAGCAGTTATCTCTATCCAACATTACTTAAAAGATAAGGTAAATGACAAGTCACCTTTTCTAGCAAATTTATGAGATTAATTTTTCCTAACTTACAATTCACAAACAATTGATATAAGGTGTGACCATGAGCTTCACTTTGTATAAGTAAACATTTCCTATATGTGTTCCTCATCTCTCTTTAAATTGGCATTGCTTTGTTGCTCACGAGTGTCCATAGCCTCGATGAAGGTACCTTAATATCATACAAGCACAACCTTGCTACCAGCG